>QNGE01001848.1:0-69330 GCA_008508345.1 Paragonimus westermani
TTGCGGTGAATTTCATGTGTCGAGAGCAGTTAGATGCTTACCACAGAGAATGATTGAATATATATCGAAATAGTCGGTTTGCGTAAGAACCCAGCTTACCTTGAAGATCGAAACCAAACTACACTCATCGGAGGCCTAAAAAACTGACCTCAGTGTTGGTTCTTTTAGCTCGTTATCGTGAAGTCAGAATTGAAGAGCCATAACGTTTTTCGAGCCAGTGCATATCACTTTCCAGCCTTTTGTGTGTGTAAATAACTGGCTCATGAGTTTGTCTGCTTTGAAAATAATGGCGCGCTCGTCGTGAGTAAAACCCACGTTTTTTGATGTTACTCGTCTGCAAAGTAAAGTCTGATGTTTTTTGTTTACAGATGATAAGAGTGTTTGGACTGTTAACTTCCCGTGACTTGACTAATTTTATTCTTAGATAAAGAGATCTCAATAGCTCAGATTTCTCTTTTTTGACATTTTGGTAAATGGCTGACTATTACCGTCTAGCATCTCCCGTACCCGAAAATCACAAGTCAGCGTTTCATCCTATGGTAAATTTGAAAGGCAGCAAATGTTGTAAGGTTTTCCCCAATATTCTCCAATCAAACAGTTTGACACCAAGTTTTCGCTTATTTGGTTTGTCACATGAAAATCTATGAACGCTGATAGACACCCCTTTGTTCTAAGATACAGATGTTACACAATAGCATCCTGTCGGATTCCATGGCGTGCTGCCTATTCACATATTTCGCCCAATGTAAAACCATTATGAAACTGAGACAGTCAATACACAAGAGCACTAAAGGAAACGATTTTAAGTACCCAATATATCTACCACCTGCTATGTAGGTAGCGTCAGCTATTCCCATAATTCATAAATACAGAAGGGGTCTTGTCCATATGCTTTACTGATTCATTAGTGGATCAACTACCACTCCAGAATTCAACGTGCTCGAATGTGATAGGCTGCCAACACCAAAATCGTCCTTATCTATCAGGCAAGATCAGCGGTGACAGTAAGCTCGTACTAATGGAAACAACGCTTACCAAAAACAAGGAAATTTGCCTAATGTACCATTTTCCGCTAAGACGTACAGCTGTCAGTATGCTATCGGTCTAATTTTTTTCAGTGGAAACAAGATTTTTTTCTTTCTGATACATTACACTAGTCAGTTGCTGCATAATTCAGTGTATTCTTAGCTTCGCTGTCGTATCAAATGTCAACAGCCCTTCAGCAGCTGCCTATGGAAGCTTCAATTGAGTCACGTCAGTGGATCGTTAGACAGGAGTGCGAAGTATTCGGTCCCTCTGAATTCTCGGGTATGTTCACTAATGTTGACAGGTCATGTTAGATACTTACTCGCTTTAATTATTTAACTGCTTAACTGTACACCAAAGTTATAATAATTGACTTGAAGTCTCTCCCTTTTTGAATTAATGAGTAGGATAACCATGATAAACTCATCCACACACAGTTACAACAACTGGATGTTACAAACGAAGAGAAATATTTGACCTATTTGATGAAGACAGTAAATCTGTTGACTAGAATACGTTTATAAACATTTCTTTAATCTTAATATACGCAATGAAACTTTGGTGGGTAGTTTGTGCTACAAGTTTTGACTTCACAACTCCTGGACGAGTAAAGTTTAAAGAGTTGTTGCTGGTTCTAATCAACTATGGACGTATGCGGTAAATACTGTAAGGATGAGATAATTATACAAGATTCGCTATCAATACATCTATCCAAATTTGTTATTGATGGGTCACGCGTAAACCAGTCTTCATCACTTGATTGTACATGAGCAGTTCAAAGTGCTACAGTTCATTTTTCTTCATTGTAGATTGATTAAAATAGTCATTAACTAGTGAACCGTCAATCGTTCACTAGTTGGTCATGGCTGCCATAATTGTCGTCAAGCTGCTGTGAGCACCGAACAACGGTTTCCACTTTTAATAATGTATTGATCTTCAGTTAGAATTTTTGTAATATCTAAAAGAAATATGAGTAAAATATGGCTTATTATGAATGTACTCTGTTTGTGAGTACACTGTAATTTTTTTGATTATTGAAAAGTATATGCTCAGACCAGTAATAAATTACCGTACCCAACATTCACTCTTAAGTGAATGATGTTGGGTACAGTAAACGAAATGGGTAGTTGTTGGCTACTTTGATTTGTGGTATTGTTTCACTTCATGGTTGAGTTGCGATGGTCCTTAGTGTGATTCCGAACATCTCATAAATCATATGTATAAAGACAGATATAAAGAGAACTGGTGATACTGAGCGTCCCAGAAAAGCATATTAGAAAGGAGATAGTTTTATACTTGGGTAATTTCTCAACTCTATTAATAAGTCCCAAGTCGGTTAAATAAGCAACGTTTACGTTAGTGTTAAACGATTATAAATGTTGTTTTTGAGGATAAAATCCAAGTAAATACCTTGAAGCTAAACTACTACAAAGTATGAAATTGATTTGTTAGCTGAAGCAACAGCCTTCAAAGACTGCACAGGAAACAGTTGTGGAGATTTAAGTTATTTCTCAATTCTTCCCACACGAAATATTTGCGAGGGTTTTATTCATGTATCTGGATTAGTGCAAACTTTTCTAGTGGATTCTCATCAGATGATCATAAGGATATATGAGCGTTGCTCAATAGTGACGATATTTTACATGTACGCGTCAATAGTACACATTCACGTCACCTTGTCTATCGCATGTGCAGTGAGCCTTTAAAAAAAACGCTTCTTCTTTCGTTTGCTGAATAGAAAGTGGTTCTAATGTGTACAAACGGCCATTCATATTTTCAATTTACCGCAGCAAATGATCATCAGCAGAACACCATAGATTAAGACGACGCTAAACTTTGCAGGGTAGCATAATTAGTATGGCGAACTCTAAACACACATCTTATTATGAAACTGCAAATGCTGAAATGTGTTGGTACTAACTCGTTCATAGGTTGGTTAGTTGTGCCGCCCATGTGGGACCCAATGGAGTCTATAGGTCAACTCTGAAGTTTAGGTTTTTTAAACACAACCATATCTACGAAACCTTGGTTAAAGAGGAAGTGTTCAGTATCGCAATTGAGTTCTGCCTAGATACTGATGAGTTACTTCTTTCATGGTGTAAGTGTATATCTAACTCGGGGCTTCATCGGGCAGTCACCGCCTATAACACTCGGTTTCGGTGTTCGCAGCTAATCCGTTAGCCGAGTTCGCTAATTCTCGATGTAGTAAATAGTGAGTGTGAGAAACGCAGGTTGCTCAGTTTGACCAAATATTAGTTTGAACCACTATTTTTACGTATGTATCCAAATCTCTAACCAAATATGAGTGCTTTAGCCGGTATATATATGTCTGAAATAGACAAACTGCAGTTATGACTCAAGAGATGTTGACGAATGCATGTGAAGGTTTAAGTATGGTGGAATTGGACGGAAAACAGACAACTGTCAGGTGTTCAATAAACTCTGTTCCACCAAACAAACCGGTACCACTCAGTTTTTTCAAATAACTATGGAGAGCAATATTTTGTCCTAGTGTGTCTACTCTTCACTCATTTAGCTACTATAGTGGAATCCGGAACGCAGAGAAATGTGCTACTCAAAAACGGTATGCGTGATTTGGACAACTGGTGAATTATCGCACTACACATTCGAAATTTGTTCTGGCGGCATTTAAGCATGACATCTCTATTCATAAGTTAAAGACGTGGATATGTGCCGGTCGATCAAAAAACCCAGAAAGTCACATTTATCTGAGAAAAAAGGTGTAAACACATCTGGTGGTGCAAAAATCACTACTGTTGTAAGAAATTCCCCGGAAAAGCAGGTTACACTTTTGGGACAACTAAACCATTAGTTTCAGTTTAACAGACTACTTATTAGTGTTCATCAATTGGTCAGAAATTTATGACCGTACTGAACAATTATTGAGCATATCAAAAACTGAGACTACCTGACATACCAGTATACTGCTATTTGCTGCAGTGTCTGTTCGGCTGTTGTTCAATTTAGCACGAGAATGAGCAAACTTACATTGTTCTCAATTTTCTGACTGGGACACGGAAACCAAACTATCTGGTATTTTTGTTCTTACAACAGATGCAACATTTGTCTTCTACAAGACCAGTTTTGTACTCAGTAATTGCTTCGATCTAAAATGTAATGAAACGTCTCGAACGGTTGAAACTAGTCTGCTTTTTTAACAACCTGACAGAAGAGAGCAGAAATTAAAAAAAATGGATCGTTCCGTACAGATAATGAGTGTTGAACCAGGTCGGTTGTAAAAATACAGACCCACTACAATCCAGTACTTGTTCATGAATACATGATTACAAAATAAAGTGAAAGTAAGTAACACAACAGTTTCGGAGACATATCTTCAAGTGGGGGTCGATACAACCAATGAAGATTTGTAGATTATGGGTACATACCACGAACCATATTGGTATAAACAGTTTCCTGGGAAAATAAGTTCACCGCAGCTTGGGTGAGTTCAATTCACAAAGTCTTTGTTATATCACATCAAATTACAGTAAACCAATCAATACTCAATGCAACTGCTAAGCCATTTAGAACGCCATTTATTGCCTTACCTTCTCTGTTTTGTGTTTGGAAGATCCCTGTACAAACTCTCAGATGTTTGCTGTCAGTTGTGTTGCTGTTGTTATACCCAGCAGAAGAAATTAACGTTAATTTCTACAAGATGAACTGGTAGAAATATCGCAATGGTCTTAATGTCTTAAGCCTATCATGTTACACTGCTTAGACATGGGTGAACTCCTAGCAGATGGTTTTAGGAAGTTTATTCCCCCTTTCATCCTAAATCTCAAGTCCGTTGAATATTCTACAGTTTTATGATCTTGTGTTCTGTTTTGTTCACGTGATTAATAAAGCCTCGCCCGAAATTCAGTGTTCGTTGCTATTACCCTTCGTTCGAAATGAGTGATAGTTGTTTTTCAGCCTATCAACCTATACATCACGAGCTGAGTGCAACCATATCGGTTTTACTGTTCCCTTGAATTTAATCAGAAAATCGTATCAGCTCACGTTGCCCACATATTCACAACTGTTTCAAGTGAACACGCCTTGAACTCAGTCTTTTGTTGTGCTGTTTCCGGCCCACTAACGTCTGAGGAAATTTTGCTGCTGGGTTTCTTTCCTAATAGTCTCTCGATGGTAAAACAAAGTGTCCATTAAATGTGTAATCAAAATCAACACAAGATAATTCTGTATTTACTCATATACAGGAACTCCGGATCTTCTAGATGTTTCGGATTACGTTTTCGCCAAAGCGCGAGTGCTTCACTGAAGCTGTTAATCCGTGGTTGCTTCTATAAGTTTAATTTGTGCTGCTTTACTCCATCACATGGTATACTAATAATTTGATCACTGTGATTCTGACTGACAGTCCGAATGATAACTGTGTCCGGTGGCTGAATAGCACTCATGTGGAGTGAGTAAAGCAGCTGCGTTTTTTCATACTTTTGTTGACTGCTTTGCTTTAAGGAGAGGATGTACCGGGGAACTTTCAACAGAATAAAGGCACTGTGCTTTGTTGTTTCCTACAAAAGAATAGCCTACTGAGACAACAAAATCATCGTGGGATTCATGCTGGAATCTCATTGGCCGTAACTCACTTGTGTGCTTATTCATCTTGGTTGTCCCAGATAGCACAACGATCGCAGGTACTTCAAAGTGGGCAATCAGAACAGTCATCATAAAGGAATTTCCGGATGGCTTGTGAAACGCTGTTTAGCACGATTCACAACACAGTCAGTCTAACAGAAAAGTTTCGTGAGAAAGTAAAAAAACGATTCCATATTCGTTGCGACATTTAGAAGCGTACAGAACGTTGTACTGGTGGAAGTCCATATTTTAAAATGACCTCAAGTCTCTCTTGTTGAGTGTGCAGGTGAAAACAAACATCTAGCTCCGCGCACGTACCTCAGTAAAACAATGCGTTACCTTGTTACGAAATCACTCTTCAAGAAAACATCGAGTTCCTGATCTGCAAGTGTGCTAACTCTTCTTCATTTGTAATAAAAAAAACACAAGGCCAGAAGGGGATTGTGCGAAATCTTTAAATTCAACGGATGATAGCACGCACCGAGTAACAGAAAGCAAAATATCTGGCACATAGATAAGTCACTGGCTTTCAACCAACTAGCACACAGAAAGACGGAAGTTATTTATACCAGGCAGACAAAGCGACAGGAGGTTACGACGTCATGTCTGAAAGTGGCAAATTAATAACCTTCACAAAAGCATCGACAGTGGTAGTTTGGGCATAAACACCTCCGGAGCTTCGTGTCAAAGGTTACAGGGTAAACACTTACGTCCGAGTTACGGAATTAATGGAGACTAAAATTGCAGGAGCCAAGTCGACTAGCCACCATCTCACCTAAAACTTTCAGGCACAGATTCGGTGAATCACAAGAGTTTCAGCCTCAGAGAGGAACCCGACCTCCAACAGCTGACTGATTAGTGAGCGGCCTCGTTTCTATACACTGGATCATCAACTCTCCGCCTTGCACCTTACAATAGTTAATCGGCTAAAAGCGCTCGATGTGAAAGGCGAAGTGACGATATCCTTAGTACAGATCATAACCATCCATGTTTGTAGAACCTTGAAGTTGAAATATATGGGAGTTACGGAGGTAAGTCTGGTAGTCCTGACCATGCTAGACGCAGACTGAATCGGGCCACCAATTGCATTTGCAATGTCATAAAACCTCTGCTTATTGAAACAATACGATTGTGTCATCAGTTCGAGGATCAGTTGTAGGAATACACAGTTCGACCATAATTCAGGGCAAATGAGAATATCGCAAAATTGCTATGTGCTACAGCAACTTGTATCACTGTTACCGCTACCTCTAAATCCTCACAAGAGTCTAAACATAATGTTGACACAACTACTGTATACAATTTGACTTACTGAACAAAACCAAAACACGTTTTCGGATTTATGAATACCTGAAAGATTCTCCCAAAACTCAACACTTGGTGTCCTAATGGAATACACGAAGGTTCCATTTTTTTCGCCGACCAAGGTAACTCCAATCTTAGTCTTCTATGCTAGTTTACATGCGCCTGTGTCTTCAACATATGTTGACCTCGGATTTAGATTATACTTTTGCAGTTGCAGTTTCAAATATTCCCTTCACAATGGCTGCAGACGCTTACCGTGTAACCTCGTACACCTAGTCCTGAATATACTTGTGTCCAATTTATCAGCGCTGATAACGTGACATCACCGTGCTTCTGCATGATGACCGGCATTGATTGGCCATTATCTAACAAAATGTCTTCGTTTTTTCTGTTTACCTTTGTTAAGTACTTTCCACATGTTTCACTGTTGTAACTGATTGACTGCGAGTGATATATATATATATATATTGCTGTACTGTAAATTCTTTCAACCACTCCACTTTTCATGTCCATTTGGAAGGAACATTGCTGGTTCCGTCTTTAGTTTACGTGTGTCAAAATAATACAGTTAAAAACGATTACTTCTTACAGCACTTTACACAGCCCTCTCAAACCGGTTAGCTCGCAGATTCAGTTGAGGGAAGGTTTAAACAGTATTATCACCAAAAGGTTGACTTCTCCTCACAGGCACCGACTCCGAATTCGGTGATCATGTCGTGCTTCTTCTGTCTTTAATCATCATAGACAGCAATGTATCAGTGGTTCATGCTGATGCTTAACTGTCTTTGAACAAACGTGTGACACAACAATTACACATTAACCATCCTGGCACTACCAGTATATATTGGGGAGTTGACAGTTATTTTTACTAATGAAGAATTAGTACGCGTCAGATGACTCAATCCATCTGTGGAACATTTATCATGACGAATTTCGGCTTACAGCCGCTAGTTACACTACTGTGTTACAGGTGCCAACTGGAAACATTACTTGGCCGCGCCCTGTCATTCATTTGGTATCACGTGCTTTTGAGGTCTGAGAACACCGACAGCCGATTGGCATACTTCCTGACAAATTCTCCTAACCGCAGCGGCCTAGGACATGTGTAACGGGCCGCGAGTACTTAATCGTAAACGCAAATGCCCTTTCTTAAAAAAGTGCGGTGTTCTTCAAGGAGCATGGATTGTTGACGCTCTGGCTTCATCACTGTATATGATAAAAATCTTCATTTAATCTGTTGTACATATCGACTTCAACAGACCTAACGTTTGCAATTCAGACAGTGGATGGAGGCGCTTTTGTTTTGAATGAATTACTGTTATGCATGCCCCCATTTTTGACAGGTTATATATTTTTGTCTATTAGTGAGAGTATAGATCTGTGCACTCTTACCGGTTTCGTGATTATTATGCGCATATGCAGATAGATTAAACCATAGCCTAGACGTTAGCACATTCAACAACTTATGCTGTCCGCTGTAATACGTTAATCTCTGCTCCACTTTTCCGGATATTCATTCGTCAGTAGCGACTTGTCCAGTAGGCCATACGGAAAAGACAATATCATTCAGTTGTCGGAGCATCAAAATTTGTCGACACAATCGGCATCGTCGACAAGTTGACGATGTTTACCGCAGTGTATGTCACTATAAAGTACCCTTTGCTTCCCTATGCTCTACTGAAACGTTATTAGTGGGTTCACAAACAAGACTAACAGCGATTAATTTCAATCACTAACCTACAATACTTCTGACAATGAACATTAGTAAAATGGTAATTTAAAAATGCCAAGGATATCCGTTATATAGCGCGCAGTATTTCAAAGTGACTATGACAAATATGTTTCAACTTACACAACCCCAAGTTTTCTCATTTGCTGTTTACTTCATGAAACACCCTCAGAAGGTTGTTAAGAAGGTTTCCAGCTGGATCCATAGGGCCCTGTTTGCTGGTCGATTCTCTCACTTCCAAATGGGTAGAAAATGATAAGTGATTTCATGTTAACCTTACAGACGTATTTAATGGCTATGCTAAAATACTAATGGCACAGACTCACTGTTCTTGCCGAACATATGAACTCGCACCTCGCTATCTCAAAATCAGTTAATACGCTGTCATTCTACTTTCCGACAAAAGCTCCAGCGTGGTAATAGTGTGTAAATTCGTTTACACCAATAAGCGGAATACAAATCTATCGGATACAACAAAGCTTGAAACAGGACGTCTATGATCTAAGGTGCATTTGATAGAGGGAGAAATAATCCGAAGCTTCATCAGAAGCTCTAGTAGATATTCCATGAAACAAATTTACCTTTAGAGAATTGGAACACCCGTACTGTAAGGATGCATTGAATACACTGCCCAGGTTTTCCGGTACGATTTATCACACAAGTGATTTGTCGCTTACTGAGCTACCAAATCGACAGAGTAACATAACACAAGTCTGAGCGGCACTAAGCAATTCCAATTCGTTGGAAAAACAGCATATATATATATATATATAGGAACAACAGTATATACGAATGCTATTAAGCGACAGGCGTACTCGTGTTTTGATTGGCATACTCAGCTGTTTGAAGAAGGTACGCACTCGACGGTAGCTGTTCGTCGCCAACGTTAATTTGACCATAGTTCCTTCTGTAGCGGCTTGTGTGCGAAGACTGAATGACCGATTTTTCTCCTACCAGGAAGCCGCTCTAGTCCAAACCCATTAAAGTACTAATTAGTCCCGCCCTAATCCTGTTCAATTAGGTGGTGATATGCTAGGCTTTCTACAAAGACTCTGGGGCGGCACGAATCAAAATAGAAGCTCGATCGTTGTCAGGGTTAATTGTCACTTAAATTGTAATCCCGATTCCCACGTAAAACTTCGCCACACATATACAAGGGCACCACGTCTTAGAGGTTTGAATGTCATATATGTACACGCTATTGCCGTATCTGTCTCGCCCTGCACTCCGCACACAACCCACGAAAAATATTTTTCTCTTCTTCCTCGAACTAGGTCGAATTAGTCTCTGTGCCATTTCGAAATCACTTATCTAGAAAACAATTAGCATCCACAAACTCGTTATTAAATTTTGTGTTTCACAGTGTTGACCGAAAGGGGATTGGGGCGAACACAACACAACCTCTTCTGTTTTAGGACTGTCTGTTACTGACGAATAGAATAGGTTATCGGTTGGAGCTAGCAGGAGAGACGCTGTGTCGCCTCTCGAGGCGATCGGGCAATCTGGTCATTGTTCACAAGCGAAAGTGGTCACGCCTGGTTGTGCCTAATGTGAGTTTACTAGTGCAGTGGTCAACAAAGTTGCCTCATGAGACCGTGACCGGAGTTCTAGTCCCGGCCATGGCAAGCAGGTGCAATAATAACGAGCTCTGATGATAGCGAAACTCGAATCTAGTGCATTTTTTCGAAAGCGGTCGACTAAGAAGTCTATGGAGATGCGACAGCTGAGATCAATTGTTGGTGATGTTCAATCTATACAATAAATGTTTCAAAACTGTCCCATTCTGACCGAAAGATACAGTAATTTCCTGTAGAAAATGCCGTTCCATTTCTGAACCTTTAACTAGTTGAAGCATACTTCGCAGTTAACTACCCCGTAAGGTCCATCTCTGCATCAAATATTATCTTTGGTCTTAATACCCGCCAGGAGTAAACGGTTAAACCTAGTCACCTTAAAAAACGTCCTGGTTGATCAGATTACTACCGGGTTTTGCTCTGTGTCTGATCAGGGTGTTTTTTCCTTGGTAGAGCTCTATAGAGAGTAGAGCATTGGAATTCGAAAGTGTACGTTTTTGTTGTTTTCACATACGCATAAACTACATTCCCCACTATGAGGAATGCACGCTTACTTAGAAATTGATGCTAGCACAAAACTGTTAATCACAATTTATGTGTGGCAATCCGAGCTGCAGTATCTTCGAGTAAGCCTTATGGGAGTTGTGTGTTAACGAATAAATGAAATTCATATTCAGCATGGTATTCGCAAACAAAACATGATTTCCAAATGAACGAAATCTACCACGCATGTGAGAGTGTGATATACACTGAAACTCACAAGTCTGTTTACTTAAGACAACTGAGCTTCAACTATGTACTTTTTTTTCAGTAACCTTGGTCAAGGTTCACGGATGAGAATTCAGTTTTTCCACAAATCGGTTAGCTCAGGAAAAAAAAGTTTCGAAAATAAGGGTGCAAAATATATTAGATTACTTCCGACCTTTGAAAATATTTTCTGTCCCTTCACATATGCGATTTTCTTTCCTCACGACTCATGTTCTTGTCTGCCAATTTATTCATTGGTTCGCAAAGTGAAACGATCATTCAAGAAATTACTATGCACATGTCACCGTGCTTCAAACAGTGTGAAACACATGTTCGAAACTATGTGATCGAAATAGCTGTTAACGTAGATGTTAATAATTTTCCGGACATCTCTCTCTTCTCCACAGAGTTTTGGCTGATTTGCGTCGACATTTTTGTACCAAACTATTCAATTAACGGACAGGTCAACTAAGGTGAAAACACTAGAATATATACTGTTCAGTGTCAGTTCGTTGAACATTGTTTAACAAATACGAACAAGCTTGTGTGGTCAAAATGAAAGTGAAGGAGTTGAAGTATAGAGCTCTGTGTCCATGGGAAAGCAACGCGGAAAGGTGACTATCAATTCAGTGTGCAAACAACATCGCTCATATTTGTGAACAAACAAAAAGATTGTTTTCCCGTTCTTACTTCGATTTTAATTCGTCACTGAACGGTAACTTTGCTGATGGTTGCTAATAACTGTTCTAAGGAGTACGTGCGTACACTCACAGGAAGAAAAGTGTACCATTTAGCCGGATATTTTCGAAGATCAAGGCGATGTCGTAACACAAGACCATTTCTTGTTGCTTCGAATTTTTGAGAGTAATACTGACTCATTCTTTAAACAAAAATATTCCAAACCACTTTTGTGAATAAATGAGTTCAGAAGTGGGGATGACAGTGTTTAATAAGAACTGAGAGGTGCCTCTGACAAACCATCATTTGTCACACGTAAACACAAAAATCTATAGTTTATTTAGATTTTTGTGGTAAGAATTACCGGTTCTGAACGTTCAGAAAGTTCTGCATACTATAACTGGTCTACGGGATACGTTCAGCCAAGTTAGGTCACCGTGAAGTAGTCATATAAAATACTACGTTTATAATTTCCATTGCTTAGTGTAATGGGTCGCTCGCACAATAAAGTATGACCAAATGAATATACAGCAATATTATAATTTCTCCTCATTACAAACGAAAAAGAACGTACTCTCGTTTCAAGAATATTTCGAGGGCTTGAAGGGAGCACCATAGTTCCCAGGTAATTCAGCGTTATTCAGAAAAGTAACATCGTGTAGTATATTGTAATGTATGCGGTGTAGAGTAAGCTATTGAAGACAGTCAGCACCATGCTTTAGAGTTACCCAAGTATCCATCAATTTGTCAATATATCGAAGAATGACAGTAATGCTTAACTGTCGCACAATCACGATAGAAGAGCAGCTAATCTACGTATGACGTTAACAGAAAACCTGGCATGTGATTTTTTAAAATTGAGACTCGAATAGGGACATCTTACCTAAATTTTCGCGACGTCTCACCAACTCCTCATACCCATGATAATGCTTTCGTCAAACAAATTAGTCAACCTCAGTGTTTGCCTATGACCCATCCAGCACTGAGTGTATGAGTGAACAGTATTGAATCGAGGCGCGTTATTGAGATACAGTCCACTGAAGATCCTCTGGATCAGAATACTCCATCCCCGCTGTTCACTGGGGCCTCAATTCGGTACACTGCTGAGCAGCGCTCTATGACACGAATGTGATCGGTTTGCTCCAACTCGTTTTTATTCTCAGTCAAACTGGTCAAAATGATTCGCTGTATACTTTAGGATTCGGGGTATTAGACGGAGCTCCTTTATTTTTACACAGCCGTATTATCTTAAGATGAGTGAAATGAAATCCAAATGAGAAACTAAGGCTGTGTACTCCCAGCACAAACTAATTTCTGTTAATAAAGGAGCAACGGATAAATTGGAAAGTTTCATCAGCAAATGCTCTACGAATCAACTTGAAAATTTCAGTTGTGAATTGTAAACCAATTCCTTGGAGACAATTAATCTTGACCTGGTAACAATTAGTCTCCTATGTTACGATGTCGTTTTCGTTGTAGTTTCTACTGTTGCAACAGTGGGTTCCGTGAAACACACACTGACTACTACTCTGATGTCGCCGCATTTGGAAGTTGAGACAGATATTCTAGCACGTGACTTCCGTATTTGTTCTCATCCCCACCAAATTTTCGACAATCTAGCTCTAGCAGCAAGGGAATGAAGGGGCTGCTGCAGACTGTACACAACCTCATTGACACTAACATCCTTTATTGAAAGTAGACATCATCATTACAGTTAATTCAGCTTTCTGTACTCTATGTGATATGACCAACTGATAAATGATATTTCGTGTTACACATCTGGATTTCATTTAGGCCTGAGAAAATGGGTCGAAATTATTTTCCGGTAATCCGCTCACTATGTGCAACGTGCACATGAGTGCTAGGACGTTACATTTCCGTAAGGCAGCGTGTGTAGGAATGGCCCGGTTTTGTGGGCTATGACGATTGTTGATTTAGCATATGGTCCAGTCATCGAGGTTTAAGCATCAGCAGAGAGTAAATACCTTTGATGTACTTGAAACGTCTTAGCAAATATTTGCTGCTTATTCGCTGGTGAAAATCAGCAAATAAAGTCAAGGTCGATTACTCGTTAACCACTGTTTTCCACCGTTCGAGTTCTCACCTTTCGTAGCCTCCATCTCAATTAAGGCGAACGCTGCATACCACTCGCTTTGAATGCAAAAAGACGTTTTAGACCACCTTGTTTAGGTCTATGAAACATGAAATCTTAACTTGTTCCTAAGATGGTGTGGTTTAAAAATTTAGTTTAAGCAGTTTTTCCGAATAACGAGCATGAACAGCATCCAACTGATCGAAACTAACATAACAGTCTTTTGTCAAACTCAGAGTCTGACCTTTATACTATTTCTGTAACATCTCAGTCGATTGCTGAGTGGATGAAGTGTTTAAACGAAGTGTCATCTCCGACGAAAAAAATAGACGAGAAATTGAGAAATCAAGGAGGAACATGGATTAGGCTGCAAGTCTAGCGTTAGGTCCATGGAACCATGGTCAATACGCTCGCTCCTCATAATTGAGTGTGTTAATAACTTAGGCGAGAAAACAGTGACAAGATTGTTTTAGTATCCTAAACTTGAGCCGGAGTTTGAAGTCTGGTTGTGGAAAGGATGTACACTCGTGATGAATCGGGATAAGAACGAATGTAGAGTTTAGTGCTGTTTTCCGAACAACTGGAATTGAAATGAGCGCTGCTGAAGGATTCAGTCGATGGATCGAGGTATATGACATGTTTGCATAGTATGCGTGTCGTCCGAAAGTGAGATGTAGGGAACCAAAGATAGTGCTCCAGTTTAGTGTACTAGTCGTGAAACGGCCAAAATCGTCTTTCAGAAGTGAGTCAAGAGAACAGCCCATGGCTATGCCATTGATATGCCTATACAAACGACTGTTGATTTTGATATGTTCGACAAGTAATGACCAATGTAGTCTTTATAAAAACATGTTGGAGCCTTAAGGGGATTTTCAACATCACAATTATAAAAATATGTATTTAACAGTGGTAATTCGTTGTGGCTCACTGCGCCTGAACGAAAGCACTCGTCAAGCATTCATCGTGCACATGAGGTCTGAGAACCGTTCCTGGACCCTAATGCCCACAAACGATTTAGATTTATGCAGTACCGTATGAGATAGAGGAGAACTGCTGCTCACCAGAGAAGGTGGGAATATTTTTTTTAGTTGACTGTATACCTGTGGGGTCTATGGAAAGAAACGTTCTACTGAATTCTTGTGAAGTCATAAGCTTGGACACAATGAGTCGAAAAAGGGTGTCAAATCAAAATTAGGTGGGGTGACAATAAATACAGTCGCAATGCGATGAGCGGAGCGCCGTTTAATTATCTGAAAGAGGACGGAGATTAACTTGCAATTTGGTAAAATCAGTAGAATTATTGAAAGTTCATTTAAATCTGGAGAACGTCCGGCAACAATGTCTGCTATTAGGCAGCGCATCACTGCGTTATCGTATAGCTGCGAATGAAATGTGACAACTCAAGCAATGAACTGGGCTCTCATTTGTACTGCTAGTTGAATGTAACACTGTGCCTTGCGCAGGAACGGCAATCGTATAAAATGAGTACCAGAATTTCCTACGCGTAACTGGAAGAAACCAATGAAAGGTTGTTG
Organism: Paragonimus westermani; assembly: GCA_008508345.1. Taxonomy (NCBI): domain Eukaryota; kingdom Metazoa; phylum Platyhelminthes; class Trematoda; order Plagiorchiida; family Troglotrematidae; genus Paragonimus; species Paragonimus westermani. Next base: position 15,289 of record QNGE01001848.1, read on the forward strand.
GAACATATCCTTCAAATAACCATGCTGAAGATTTCACACTTATATGCAAGCATTACCGTTTTTGAAATAAGTAAATTAAAACCCCGGGGGGTAAACGGGTTAGGGTAATTTTGACAGATTTCTGTCAATAAGAACAGAAGTTCAACAGAAAGACTTGGAGAGTTTCATGACTTACATAAAATATATTTATTGATTTAGTATTTGCATTCAGTAACGTTAGGAATCCAGATTCGTTGGGACGGATAACTGCTTCTGGGTCCAACTGAACCGCGAAGTTACACACTAGGGTTCATTTTCGTCGAGCCTCTGAGTCGTGATAGTACAAAATATGGGCAACAAAATAAGAAAGAAATTCGTGGTGGATCCTGTCCAATGGTCTTTGAGCGTGAACTGGATGAGCTGAACCAAAGCTGCCGAGTAAATTTTTTTCGTAGGAGTGTGTGTCGATCTTCGTTATATTTGCTTCCACTGTACTCAGCAGTCTCATTTGTAAAGCATGATTTAAACGTTCACATCTCATTCGTGCAGCACATGGTACCTTACAAGTCTACCCACCCGAATTCAGGTTTTGCCCTACTTTCTAACTGAATTCATCGGGGCAACATTCGGATTCTGTGAACTTGTATTTATAAGCTTATTCACAAGGAAATGGTGAAATGTGTACGGTCCATCTGTTTACAAGGAAGTGGTGAAATGTGTATGGTCTATCTGTTTACCCTTCCTTCAAAATCCATACTGGTGATTTGCCGTCGTTCCTCATCGCCGCTGTAACTAATCATCCTGATATGAGCATGTAAGCACACAAGTGCCCGACAATCTGACTGGCTGCAAAGTCTATCTGAATGCGAAGGCTGCGATCAAATATGAGTGATGGTCAACTTGAAAATAAACCAAATCGGGGACTACTCATCAGTAACATATATGTGATAAAAAAGCTTCCAATCCCCTTTGGTAACCGACGAGTGAATGTGCACCGTCCACCCATCACTCAGCAGTTTAACACACAGCGATCAAAACGTAGTTCGTCAACATACGGGGATTCACTAAACGATTGAATCACGCGTAATGTGACCGATATTCTCTTGGTAATTTCCAACGGCAGTTGGGTTACCTGCCCACCTAGGATACAATATTGGTGACAATTTTAATCTACTGAACCATCTGTTGAAGGTAGCCTTTTTTTAAAGCACGGCGTATACCATTTAAATGATCGTACGGTTTGGTGGACACCCCTCACTCTGTGGTACAAGCGAACATTTAAGGTTATGGAGACAGACGACACATCGGCGGGCCAATCAGGTATAATCAGATGACGCCACGAAGATGCATAGCCCGATATTGAGTGTTGCGCAGACTAAGTCATAAACACACACTCCCTTCACAATGTACGTGTATGTATGCTCGTCCTGTGCGCACGCAAGCATGAGGACACAACAGTAACCTTACGTTAATTAACCAACGCTTGAAATGATTTTAATCTGAAAACGTTCAATCTCACAATACTTGAGCGCGCGTTCACATAGGGTGGAAAAATACAACCGGTATTACTGTTTTTATTCTAAACAACGCAATTTGACTTTAAAAATTCGGATTTAACGAGGTGAAAATTTACCGTATGTGGCCACCCTTTCAGGCTTTCTTCACCGTCACTATCGGGTCGTGGCGGGAATCGAAGTGACAACCTTCGTGCTAAGAACTGAGCTCCGATCCACCAGGTTGATTCCAATTAGCCCGGCTCGTATCGGACTGATAGACAGAATTAGAGTTAAGTGGTCGTTGCTACTTCGTTTTAATCCCCCACCTTTGCAGTCATTGAACACCCGCGAAAATGGTCAGGAGACAAACCAGTTAGGTGACCACAGTGGATATAGATACCGAACGTTTTAAATAGGTCAGACAACAGTTTAAATGTACATGCATTCTCTCCACTATGTGACATCGATTGATTGCCATCTTGGAGCTTACGTACGGGCTTGCACCTGCAGCATAGGTTTTTTCATCCAAAATGAATTGGTTCGAAATGTATATGGATGTATCTGACCTGAAACACTTCTACTACTTATTAACACATTACTGAGGACTGTCAGAGTTAATTAACTGTCGACTGGCTAGAGTAGCTACAAATATAAAAGAGTTCAGACGGAACAATCTTCATAATTAAACTCTTATTTAGAAGCCAGTTTTTTCTGGTTTGTATTGTTTATATCTCCAAGGTGCGATAACTGGCCACGCCAGTCTATGAGCCTGGACGAACTTTGTTCGAGCACCGTTCCGCATCACACGAGTAAGGCATTGGTGACTGGACTGTCAGGAATGTCGGTTAGTAAGAACTCAAGACCATTCCCAGTTTGTTAACGCGGATACGACCGTCAATCGCACTATTAACACAGTAAACAAGAGACGAAAACATCTCCAACTAGTCGATTTAGGAAAAGTACGACCAATACAAGTCTAAGCAGGTAGATGTCGTTTGATGGAAACGAAGGAGGCAGTGGTGGCTCCATTGCACAAATGTTTAGGCCAAGTGAATGTTACCAACTTCACCCGTCACACCATCAACGGTGTGTGAGCACATTAAAAGACACTGAAAATCACTTTCCCAAGTGCACAATGAAATCAGACTAAGGAAAATTTCACATCATTTCCTGATTTGCAAAGCTAAAAACGAGAGCGTTTATCAAACAATGTGAAAAATCACACAAGTTAGTAACATATGAGCAAAAGTGAGGAACACGATTGTCCCTGAGAGCTTGAAACCGTGGTGGTGGTGTTCGTAGCTCATGAGGAAAACTCACCCCGGTATGCAAATACAGGCATATATCACACTTCACTAAACCCCACGCTCAAACCTATAAGCTGAAACACACACACTGATGATATCACCTCGATTAATGATTAAACGTTTTCAACCCAAATATCCCATTACCTAAATATGATAGGCTCTATTCAAACAGCGTAGAGAGGAGAAGGGGACGACAATCACACGTAACTGAAAAAACTCAGTTCACACTGCAATCCTAAGAGCACAGGAAAGTTGGAAACGTCAGATCAAGAACCTGAAAACAAGAACGGACTGACATAGGTTGAAGTAGACTTAACTGTATCCGTCTGTTTCTATCACAAAATCTCAAAAACAGAGCCTGGAACATATTTTTTGCCACGGTTATTTAGCATTAAACGATACCAAACAATGGAACGCATAAAAGGAAATCTTCTGAAGTCAATCACACGTTGATGAAATCACTCGTCAATTTCAATGTTGCTCCATAATAATGGGACAATTAAGGTGACAGAGCCGTCCAATTTTAAAGGGCAAACATTATTGTGGCTGTTGTAAAGGAAGGTAATGTCAGACAGTGATTTCATGAGTTACAACGTGGTCTGCCCCCTCCAATCCACAAAAAACACTGAAATTATGATCAGCAAGAAGGTTATTTAGTTTAATGCAGCTAACACGACAGGTCGTTACAAGCATTGCAGTGAGATGACGGAAACGAAAAGAGTGATTCTCATTGGGGACAGACAAGACAAAACAGAATGGGCATGGAATTCATGTATTCAGAGGCTAAGCGTATCGGGTAGGAGGCGCGCTAAACATTTTGCCCAGCACACTGGTTCCAATTCTTCAAATTATGTAGCCGGCATGCAAGCATTAGCCAAACGGAAGATGGCGAATTGAAATACGGACAAAAAGTATCGACAGTTGGAGAAAGTTGTTTACAACCTTACCGGCGCTATGAGAATGAGCGACTTGTAATATTCATCACTGAGTAGTCGGGGATTTGGTTAATATCAAGCTGAGCGCCACACATTCGCTATGAGATCAATGGAACAGTGGCCAACACGGTTGTGTCACGAAATTGTAGCCAGATTCCTAATCCCGGCCGTGGCAGGGATATGCAGCAGTAACGAGCCCTGATGAGAGCAAAACTCGAGTCTAGTGATTTTTTTCGAAAGAGACCGACTGGAAAGTCTGTCTGAATGTGAAGGCTGTGGTCAAATGTGAGTGATGTTCAGCTTCAAATTCTCATCACATTTAGGGAAAATAATAACGAGGCAGCAACGTTCAAACTGGGTTACACAGCATGATCAAAACCTAGCAAACGCATTTGCTGCTGGCATTACCTCAATTGATCTGCTTCCACGTTAAAGTAAGCAATGTCAGATTATGGGCTCAATCCACTTATAAGGTTGACTGTCAAGCTGTTTGCCGTCTGTTGTGATTGACTGGTGGCTTGCTCATGTGGATGGCTGACTGTTACCCTGTTGGACACCGATTGTTTAGGTTTAAGTAGTAACCGATGATATTTTCCTATTGCATGCGGGTGAACTTTATTATTAGACAGTTCAATGGGTGTTGCCAGCATCTACGACCATCTCCCGTTCCTTGTTGGCTCAATAAACCGTTCCTTTATTCATTGAGCAGCTCGCTCTTTCTCAAACTCGCCTCGTCTTTGTTTCTTACTGGTGTAGCGGCCAAACCGTCTTTAGAAGGCCGTTCATCCTATATATCTAACCCATTGTTCGATCGAACTCTTACATTGCTTTGGACTGCATTGGTTACGCTAAAATTAATTTTAATTCGCGCATTATTCAGTCTACTGGTTGTGCACAACTGAGGCTTCCACGAGGAATACCAATTAGTGTTTGTCTTGGTTGTTTTGATTATTACCGCTGTTTTAGTACCACAGTAAATCACTGTTTTCGCTGCAGTCTCCAACTACGACATCTGAACAAGTCGTTTAAATTGCGTCATTTAGGTTATTGGACGTTAGCCACTCGTTCTCCCCACATCAGTTCGTCGTTCCCTTTGACAATGAAACGATCTTCAATCGACCGCGTGCTCTCGATCGGTTCCGCGGTCGCACAGAACAACCATTAGCATCATAAAAATTCCGAAGAGAAAAACTGGTCAACTGCATTGATTTTGTGACAGTCTCTCAGTAACCAGATGTGACTTTGTAAATCACTTACAACTGCTTACTGTTTGCTGCTCAATAAATTATTTCTCACAACTGTATACACTCAACTACATATCACAAAATCTAGTCACGTCTTCCATACGGCTGTCGCACTGATAAGTGGGAAGCCCTCAAAATTTTCATCAGCTCAGAAGCCGAAAGAACGGTTGTTAACAGCGCTTCCGCGTTGTTCTTTTGTTCTAACTTCTGCCGAATATCTGTGGCTTTCTGATCGACCAGACGGTAGTACAGTTTTTGACTGTCTATTCGATTCATGCCCCTCACGTATAACGCACAGACGCACACTGTTTAGTACAGAAAAATTAACTAGAGAAATGCCCAAAAGTGATAGATGGCGACAATAAGTAAACGACATGGGTGGAATGAAGGTCTACCAACATTCAAATGGAACGCATGTATTAAAACAACCCCATGGGGAGAATGAACAGCAAGAGCCAACAAATGACAAACATGATTCCCAACGAAAACCATTCGGGGAGATAAAAACCAGGGTAATTAGAATCGTACTGGCTCGTTTTAACATGTTACTATGCTAATCCTTCGAATGTATACATGAAAGATTGGACACGGATATGCTGAAGGTGATCAACAGACACACTGGGTGAATGTCAAAACCAACTGGATCAAATGCTGTAATGAACCCGAGCGTTGCACGTTCTGATCTATTAGCAAACATGACCGAGTGCATTCTCAAACCCAGTGGCGAAAAACGACACGAAACGAGCTGGAGAACAATAATTACCGACCGCAGGATAGGATTTTTGATTTCTCCAATGTCTTCTTTGTGCAGGAGTCCTCATACAGGTATGATGTGGCTAACCCTGTTTCAAAATGGGACAATGCATATTCCAGTGTTTGAAACCAAAAATCGTAGACTTCACACTATCTGACAACTTTCCTGAACAGGTCACCAAACGAGGTGGCTACGTTAACATATCTTCAACATAAAATTTGTTTCAAAGTATCCGGCAGCTCCTGCACCAACAGTTGGCGTCATCTAGACCAACAAATACAGGGATATCCCGATTATTTATCGTCAGAGAGTGAGATCCAAGCCCAGAGTGACAATAAAGTAACACTACAGGCAGAGCAAAGGCCACTTCGTTTCTAAATACGGGAAGCATGACCGCCACAGCGATGATCAAGAGATCATGAGGATCAAACAAGACATGAATATAAATTGGCTTTACGTCCGTTTCGTACTGAACTAAGTCGCACGCACACGCGCTCACAGTACGTCAAGTGAACAGACGTGCAAATGAAAACCATCAATTAGCTCCGGTACCAAACTATGAGGACAAAACTTAACACAAATGCGTTATCGTTGATAAATTTTTTTGTACGTTGAAGTGTACTTAACTGTAAAGCTATAAAAAAAATTCGCACGTGAGAAAAGATAGGCGTTCGTACAATAACCGGAACAGTGAAAGGGCTGCAGTTTTGTAAACAAAACTTGTATGAAAGAGGTTAGAAAGACTCCTTCAACTCACCATCGCCAAAGACAAGAAACAGTAAATCAAGTTGAAAGTAAAAGCAAACCATTGCGTACGAACAAACCAACACTCTCTACATATGAAAAAGACGGAGTCTGAGAGAAGGGGAAAAAGGAAAAAACTAATGCGTGTTCTGTCGCAAAGGATAGAAGCGACCAAACGTGTCTAAAAAATGATGTCGAACCACTGGAAATTAGTGTGAGCATCACAGAAACTTGCAGTTGATCAGGAGAGAGATTGCTGCGGAAATTTCTTGCTGTCGTCGAACCGCTGATCGGCTGATTGGAGCGAGGAACTCAAAAGTTGGACTAGATGTGCACGCTGTGTTGTGTCGAGAGTATCGGTTAGGACAGCACCCAGTTGATCCGTAACGTCCGAAGACTGGCTTAGGAAGCTGTTGGAGAGAATGATGGATAAACAGAGAATAGCCAAAAAAGAATGCAGTGACATGCTTATTGAACACATGTTCTTATTTGGTTTAAATCGTATGCTTAGCCTATTTTCTTCGCTCACTGAGAAACCACCCTCAGACGGTTGTACTTAAATAACAATTTTAAAAACCTTTGAAATTGACATGCAAACAATCTTGTGATTATGAGTGAATTCTTAAACAATTTCAGAGTGTTGTACAGTGTGGTTCATTTGGTTGTTTGTGCATTAAGGAAAAACATTGAACGCCGAAAATAGACTGTGTTGCATGTGTCTGTTCATCTTCACTTACAACCTGACTTTTTGGAAGCTAGACATGGACTTCACGAACTACATCCCATTCTTTCTTACACCATCAAAACTAAGAGTATCCAAAAAGAGCACGAACAATGATGATAACGATAACGATAAAGATGAAGAGGGCAACGGATCCCACATATCTGTGCATTCACTATGGAATAAAACGTGCGTACAAAAAGGATGTGCATACAAGTTAGCAGGTTGATTAACACGTATGTACCGGTCGAGTAGGGTTTCAAAATTCTCAACCGATTCAATATTGACTCCAGATTTGAACAATGTTCCCATGTATGAACAGGTATAAACTCCTAAAAGTGACGTTATTCAATCACCCTTTCATAAATTACCGTGAGCTTCACCAGACGGGGCCATGGAACGAGTCATCGTCTACCGAAACAGGGAGAGCAAATTTACCCGAATAAAACTTTTAAAAAGCAATGAAAAAATTAAGGAACAGCAACGTTGTGGATGTAGGTCCGCCATTAACTGTGGGACGCGGCCTACTCAATAAAGACCCGAGTGAACGCGAGAGGTACTGATTCACTTTATTAACCCAAAAATTTTATGACCATGTCATTTTCTGACCAGTTAGCAGCTATATCCAACTGTTAGCAGTCTTAAGGAATGGTGTGCGATAAGGCAAACGCACATCGATTTAGATGTCTGGCAAACCCAATAAGAACTGGAAGATGTTAGAAATACGCGCGGGTGAATGACAATGTTCTTGTACAAGCATTCCACTTGACGGGATTTAAGTGACCGAGACAACGGTGATCAAAAAGTGAGAATATGATTGGATCATCATTCCGAACAGGCTACATTGCATAACCACCAAGCATGATTCATCGTGCCCAGACATGATGGAAACTCTTTTCCACTGGCAACCGGACGGTTTTATGGTTTAACAGATAGCATGGATCAGCACAGGTAACGTGCCCTTGTTAGTCTCCCTGACGTTTCATCAATGGTACTACAAAGTGACGAGATTATATGGCCAAAAAATGGAGATACTCTGTTCACTATAATGTACAACCCATTAATCAGGGATCGTTCATGAAGTTCACCAACGTGACAGAGATTCACTCCTGTCTCAGGACACTTCTCCATAGCGTGCTTGCATGCGGTGTTAGGTACTCTCGGCCATCTTGATCTGGGTACTTTCTAAGTCAGCGCTACCTGGTAAATGTGAACCATTCTACACCTGCTACTATGCGGCCTGTGAGCAAAGAACAGAACAATGCAGAAAAGAATGACAGCAGAATCTCAGTTCAGGCGATTATTTCAAATACATGACAGTTTATTGAAAAATGATGCAGTACTCGACACATGGAGCTCAGCGCTTAATCGTCAGGCGTTGTAGCCGGACGGCATGTGTTCCATCTAGAGGCTTCTTTTCTGTGGCAAGAAAGTTAAGTTTAACATTCGAATTGCCGGGTACTATGAATATGCTTGAGTGTTTGGTCGGTTCCAGAAGGTGCACGAGGGCATCATAGAATGCATTCTTGGTAGCAGCTGAACCACAATTTGTTTCAAATCGCGCCGATGTAACGAACAAGCAACGCCTTCGTGATTTGGGCCAAAGGACTTTGATCGCTCTATTGAATAAGACAGAGAGCATTGATGACTGTTCTGTAGGATCCAATTGATCATCTATCGCTCTGCATCGTGACCCAACGCGATTCCCACTCCAGCTTGACCAAGAGATTTAGCGCTGGCGTCTTAAAGAAAATTAGATAGAAAAATGGCGTCAGTATCGTAGACTAGAGTCCCAGGGGCGCAGCATGCACCAGGTTCCAAATGTGTGAGTGTAATCGCAACAGTAGTTCGCTGGCCTACTTGACTGAGAACAATGGAATCTTTGACGATTATCAGCAGTAGTTACAGAAGAGATGTTAAGAGTGAGTGGCGAAAAGGAAGAAAAAGTGAACAGTAACCGAATAACGGCAATATCGGAAGGATAAGTTCTGATATTTTCCGGCCGCTTATGCTGTGGAGGGGAGCTAACCTGAAGGACCATTTCTCAAGTCTCCGATTTAAAAACTCGACTTGCTGGACAACAGGAGGACCCACTCAGTGCCAGTAAACTAAGAGTGTCTCATTCGTCAGCTAGGAGTCAGCTAAGCTCGAAGACGCACTCAGAAGAGATCACTGCCAGGCGCCAGTTAGTTCTGTAACCAGTAGGTCGAGTCAAAGGAACATCGTTTATTTGAACAAGTTGAAGGCTCTCTCAACCATGTAGGGTAATACATTACCAGCCCCTGCCAATTGGAAAACTCTTTGTTTGCGAGTGCTTTTCCTAAACCTCTCTCCCAATCAGAAGACAGTAGTGTCATACAACCCAAGAAAACCCATAGATGTAACATCTCTTCATCTGCTTCATACGAACCTGACAATTGCGTCAAGGTCACATCACTTAACGTATACGGCACGAGATGCACCAACTGTAATGCAACAAACCAGGTCATATACGGGTCAGGTATTGCAAGCTACTCACGCCTAAATAGAAGCAGTCGCCACAATCGGACCCGAACCCGTTATCGTGTTGTTAGCAGTCGACCCTAGCTACCACGGGGCTACCTACAAGTGATAACAAAAATTAACAGGACAGCAATTTAGACGTTCACTCTTGATGAGTGTGAGGAAATTTGTTTGCTGAATACTGTGTGCTCATGAAACAAGAAGCTCCTTATACACAAAGGGATAATGGCACATTGTGATGAATGTATTAACGCGGGTTTTAAGCAAACGTTCTAAAAACAGTTTTCAACAGAGTGTCTTGTGAATTTGACGCTCCCATCAATGGGATGTTACAATTAATCCGATTACGGACCCCATTTAATCATGTCTAATCGTACAGAATAGGACACCGTTACAACGGAAGTTGTGAGAGGAAAACAATGAACCATAACAGCGGTCATTTTGCTATAACGAGCATTTAATAATTTCTAAACTTATTTCGTAGCGTTACATTCAGGAGACGATGCAGGCGGTAGAGGTGAAAATTAAGCCACCCTCTGTGAATAAGAAACTTGCGTTTATTGGTCTTCCTTTCAAGGGGGATCCCATGGCCGAAATTATCTCCAGAAAGCTAAGAAAGTCAGTCGGAACCACCTACCTTGCCGCTCAATTGTGTATCAGTTTCCGTTCAAAACCCGTTATCGTGTCACAACTCAAAGACAAACTTCCATGTTTTACAACCACATTCCATATTCTACAACCAGTTACTGTGTATACTCATTTGTTTCCTCGTGTCAAGCATCATATATTGGTCTTGCTATAAGGCGATTGTCGGACAGAGCGCGTGAACGCCATCCTGCGTGGTTGATCAGTGGTGTGATTAAAACGGTTACAAGCACGACTGTTGCTCACTTGACCGAATCCAATCATTCTGTCTGTAAGAAAGATGCTTTTCGGATTGTCTGCCGAGCGCCAAGGAATCGATCAAAAACGGTGAGATTTCGAATGCCGAAGCCATCAACATTCGATTGCGCAACCCTGACCTCTGCGCTCAGAAGAAGTTCGTGCGGACACAACCTCCCCTGGCACACAATCAATCAAGCACACGATTTGGAACAGTGATTGCGTAACGCGTCGTCCTTAATCTATGTTGACCGTTTTTCTGACTCACGCTAGTCACTGTTTTCCTATTTATTGTGTTGTAATTAGCTTGATGATCAAACACAGAAAACAAGTCCTGTTCGCTACTCTGTCGTTCTCATAACTTCAGTGCTCATCTGTTTTTGTGATGTCCAGCTTGATGCTTTTGTCAAAGTTTTTGATGGGAACCTGAAATAGGGTTAGAGCATCTTTGTTGTGGAAATCTTAAATCGAGATACAGGCAGGAATTCGGCTCTTTCGACAAGCCTGTGCCTGTTAGGTCGAAGTTGATGGTATGAGTGCTTGGGCTGTGACCCACCATGCACACACTGTTATGGGGAATGCAAACGTGTGTGGAGATGGTTACTGTATCCGTAACAGGTAAATTGTCATTATAAGCCCGTTGGTCACAATGAACAGAGAAGCCGATTCGATACTAAACGGACATTTCTGCAGCAGAAATGATTCATGTCACAACAGCATTTGCAATAAGGATATTTGTAATGGCTGCGCATTGTCGGACTCTTACAAAAGCATTGAAGCCGCAATGAAATAAGTCTACTGGCTGAATGACACGGAAGTTGGGCAAGTCGAAAACATTTTGCCTGCAGAGTTTGTCCTGGAATCTGTGTATTCAAGGGTGGACAGAAAGAAGTACGTGCTTTTGGGATATAGAGTTGGTCGTTTACAAAAAATGATTTGAGCCCCTTAATGTTTAGACATTCTTCGACCTACACTGCACAGAACACAATCAAATTCGAACAGATGACCAACCGCACCTGCCCACATGAGGTCGCCACAAGACTGGACGCGTACATGCGGGACACTGTTTTCCACCTCCAGACCGAATGGCGTCCTGGGAGATGGCATGATGAAAGCGAACGGTCTTGACCGCGCTGCAGTGTGATGTTGATGAACAAAGAATAACGAGGAGGCTCGTTGTGCTCCAGGACCAACTAGAGGAGTCTCACAGCATGAACGTACAATACCTATACTACATATCAGATTAACAGTAGGCAGCATGGGCACTTAATAAGCCCATAGAGAGAACGGACAACAAAAGAGGTGACCATATTGATAATTCTGTCAGACCGCAGAAATACTGTGAAATTGGAGGCATAAATTGCATAACACGTACGCGCGCAGTCTTTCAAACATCTCGACAGAACAAAGCGCATCCACTTTTTCGTGAACCAGGGATGGGCGTGCACTAGTCCTCGCTGCCTTGTTAACGAGTACGGAATTGCGATCCAAGTTAGCGGAAATAGGTATGCGCTTCAGTGGTTCGATCCCAAGCTGTTCAGCCAGCCAGTCGCCCACAGCCAGGTGATCTTCATTCCAAATCACCATCTGTTTGATATACCGCTCAGAGTCAACGGAAGATTTCCACTGAGAGCTTCCAGAGGGTTCCCCCGATAGATTTTCGTCGGATACATCAGAACACTTTATAATTAGATCGGTCAATGAATAAGATGAATGAAACTGGTTGGTGGAAGCATCGATAAACCATTTTCGGAGATAGGACAGGCTGCGGGAATACTTCGGACTGTAGCGAATAGCTGAAAATCGAGCATTTAAGGTAGTTAAAAAGTATTGCAGAAAAGAATACCAAGGAGTGGAAAACGAAAACCAGCATTCAAAATGAGCTATGGAAGTTCTCGAATGAAAAAATAGGGGAGCAAAAACAAACACTCGTGATAGGACCATTCGTTAAAACAGTCCAAGAACCACAAATACTGTGCTAAAACGTGATTACGGTCATAGTTTTACGGTGCCTAACATGTCAACTGAGTTGGTGTAAGGAAAAAGCGGTCGTACACAGACGGTACCTAGGTACAGGATTGCGAAACGAATGTGATAAGGCAGCACCCAAGGCTGAGGTTCAGAGTTAAAGTGCTAGTCCTGAACGAGAAACTCAGCATCTATGATGTGGTGTGACCCGAAGTAAACCACATAATTAACGACACTGACAAACCACCAGCTGACACCAATGTATGAATGTCATAAAACAATGGAAAGGAGTGCAAGACCTATTTCATAAATATAAAGAATGTGAAGGGGAAATAATTTCAAATAAAGCCGTTAACTCCAAACTCCAGTGTGTAACAGCAAGAGGGAAACAAATCCATACGAATATAGTGAACTATCTTCGAGGCAATAACCTTCAATGAGGCATTCACTGCCCATCGTCAGTCATTCTCAATCCTTCACAGATAGCCTAGGAAGACAACATTCAAACTGCTGACCCCGATTAGCCGCTCACAACCACAGATTCTGTAGGATAAAAGAACCCTAAACAGAGAGACGAAACCGAATTACAGGTGCCAACCTACTCTTAGCTACCCTGGTACCCGAGATGGATAACAGTGGAACCGGGCGCGCTCTCAAACTGCGGATTTGTGAATGGGGCAGACCTCATAAGTCATGCTTGCCTTGGATTCTCAGCTTAGATAGATTTACCACTCCAGACCCGTCGGCTATGGCGAACCTTTGAACTATCTCCGTGTTTCTGCCGCAAACTCATGCAGAGTGATGATGGACGGATTACACATCGATTCTGTGCGAATGGCATACGAACCAAACTGTTAGCCAATGGTCCTCCAATGGACTCTGAACTCCGTGCTTCAAAGCACGATCTTGAAGGTTAAGTTTCTTTCGAACAAAAGGTTCCATGTCGGACCCCAAGTCAACACTCCTCTTAGGCTTTGGAAACCTTGAAGTAATGTCTCAACAACTGTAAGCTTATTACCACGTAGGAATTCTCTCTCATGCTCTTACCGCAACTCATTGGCCAAGGTGCTGCTGGTCTGTTTCACTCTCGTGACATATTCAACCGCACCAAATGAATCTGCATCATTTCGCCTGTTTAACAAGTGATTTTTTACTTGGTGACACACGAACCTGGCTTTCGGAAACAAGCCACAAATTTCCCTCGTTTGATGAAAACCACAACCAGTGGGATGATGTAACAAGCACAAGGAGGACATCGGTGCATGATGAACACAACCCATTAATTGGCCCTGAATACCATTCAAGTTTGCTTCCTTCAATGCTCGAACGTGTACGCAGATATCTCAAAGAGTAGCTCTCCCGCATATGCTGGAGACTTACACAGTCGATACCCATTTTCATGCTGAAGCACGGCTTCAAAATTCGGGCACAGTATTATAGCTCCGCTCTCCGTCAGCAGCTTCACAATGCGCTCATAGTATGCACCTATCAGGAGGCTCTGAGACAGCGACGAAGCCGATTTTGGAAGTTCCCTAAGCGCATAAACAAAGAAGGCACTGTTGGACTGGATGCCTTTCAACAGTCGTCATTGCGCTGCCAGACTCGAAGGAACGGACAGAGCATTGAGAGACAACCATCATGGACGGTGTGTTTGTTTCTTCGACCCCAAAAACAACAGCCTCACTTGAAATCAAGTGCTTTAAACGTTACGAGACGTTAGCCAAACACGAACTAACCCTTAGTCCTCTAATAAGGACCACGCTAAACATAGAGTTAATGGTTTTAATTCTAAAAGGATAGTCTAACGATGATATTCTAAATGACAAGAGTATAACTAATGATCAACGTTTTCAAAAATGCCCTGGGCATCCCACGTATAAACCACCGAGGGATTAGCGTAGATCCTACTGCACCGAAGCTGCTTGCAACTACCGCAGAATAAGCGCAACGCATGAGCAATACATCCGCGAACAGCATACTAGAGTTCGCCCTGGTCCTAGGTTCATCGATCACAATTTCACCTACCGTTAAATGCTTGAACTCGACCATTTTTGTATACAGGAGGCAACTGTTGTCAACTTAGAAAACAAAAAGACTATCGATTCGGTTGACGGTGTTGCATTGAAGAAGGATGTGCCCGAGAAATGTATGAACAAACTGCAGAAATTCACAGTGGGGCGTAAGGCCGGATTAGGGCTTGCGACAGCTTGTTGTTGATCATCCCCACCCCAAAGATGATGCGACAAGGTGTTCCAGCCTTTCAATTCACTCTTTCTATTCACCATAGCAATCAATGGAATCCTGAAGTGTGCCTTGACTAACATTGTATACGATGGCGTGGGGATTCTTCAAGGGACTAAATTTCGAATGCTAGGGTACGTAAGTGACATTGTCCTAATCCGCAAGGGTTCACGGAGGTCCTAGAAGGTCGTAGCCAGAGTACGGACTTCAGTTGCTCAGATTGGTGATACAAGGCTGGATGGACTTTGTGTCTACCCTCATTCCTCATGATGAGACATCAGGAGTAATCCAAAAGCTTATGTACCTTTGGAACTGCATCGGCGCTGGTGGTATGTCCGATGAGGTCACTAAGGTTTGGACGACGTTTCCCAGCTCATCCCACCTGCAGCATCAACATTATCTTGATACGTGAAAGGCCCAGTGCATGATGTCAATGAACAGACGATCAAAAACTTGGCGCGCTTGCGTGAAGGACGTTTCACAGTGTGCCATTTTTCGGCCGAGATACTAGCAGTGTGTGACGAACATGATGCGTCATATAAACAATGAGTAGTGAACAATTTATTGACGGTTATATATATATATATATATATATATATATATAAAGTCTGGCATGGTAAACCGACACGAAGTAGTCAACGAGCCATAACACTGAAGGTTAGGCACGGTAAAAGGTAGGAAGATGAAGGGAAAAAGACGATGCCTCGTTGTAGACAAAGATTCACAGCACAAGCGTGATTCACTTCTACTCAATCCACCTATAAACAACAGCCGTGTAGTTCGTCTGGGGTCAGATCTGATTCGGAAAAGTGAAAGGACGACGCGCACGATGCTTAAAATTTTCGCTAGTTAGAAATAGCGTTCGAAAACCAGTCATAATAGTAAACCATCATTATCGCAGCATAACATTGTCAGTCTAAAATTGGCACGCAAACGGAAAATGGCATCGCCAAGCCAGTCGACTTCTGCCAATGACTGTGTCGACCTAACGAGAGTGGCTAGACCTATATGACAGTGTTACCAATGAAATCACTCGCACCTTAGAAGAGAACAGGCTTCCACGGATTTTGCATCTAAAGCTATTGTTAACAGAGCCTTTCAAGTGGATGACGTGCAGAGACCGTTGTGTCAAGGACTACACCTACTCGAGCTTGGCCAGCTTGGTGGCCATGAAGTCGTTTGAAGTGTTTGACCGGTATCAAACAGACAGTGAGGGTGCTGTCAGTTTAATACGTTGGTCACTGTCCCGGAGTCTAGTCTGTGAAGTGCAGCAGATGTGGATCTCTACGATCTCTAACGTCTGGATGAGGGCAGTCTGTCGAACCATCTGCTTCAGAGTGCAGACTTTAATAACTATATCAATTCGTACCTTATGTCTAAATAATGGACGATATTTACCAGACACCGGGTGGTGGAGGGCGGGAGCATATTTTCGCCCATCCACTCCAATGTATGTAGGAAACAAGGCGAACCGGACGATGCAGTAGGGAATCATTAGTAAAGCGGGTATTCATGATTCGGATTGAACCAAAACGCCTAGACCTGGACAGCACAATAAATAGTTTTTACCTAAGACCTTCGACTCAACGGATGCATTTCGAAGTGGCACGTGAGAGAAGCGGTGGATCAGAACCAGTGGACTGTGTCCATCTGCGCTAACGGGGGAGAACAAGCTATAAATCAATTACACACAAATTTCCCCCTCATAACCGATGGTCACACAACTGGAGATCCAGCGGATAACAGCGTTGACTTGTAACACGGGGGACAGCTGGTACGATCCCCGTTCAGACTATAGTAACCTGATGAGTCCAAACAAGGACGAAATTGGTCGTACACTGCCGGTTTGAGAGTGGGTGTCAAGAGGCATTACAGACAACTGATACTGTTATGCAGAAAAACAGCCCGTCCTTCCTCCAACCTTCAACCTGAAAGAACAGAAGGCAACAGTTCTTCAGACCTCTAAATACTGCCCTGCCTGACATAAATGAATCTATCATTGAGAACAATACATCGTCCGGTTTGGAACAGGTTATCAAAATGTACAAACAGCCACACGACGTCAAGATTAAGCTTTTTTCTGCCAGGTTAAAACCGAAATTACGTTAGCAAGAGACTAACCAACAGTAGGCGTTTGCTGTTAACCAAACAACCTTTGGTATCAAGATATTGTCAGATTGTCTGACTCGAAACGTTCAAAAACTCCCAGAAGTCTTAAGAGTACCTGTCGACATCTCGATTAAATACAAAAAATAGTATACCATGTTCCCGAGTGCTTCAGGAAGGGCTCATGTGACGGTCCACATTAGTAACAGCATTTCCACGCACTGAGCTTGACATTAAACAAAATAGGAAAACTGGATATGCAAACACTGCAAACAGGGTTTCCCTCGTGCCAGTATGAGTTACACTTGTAAATGCCCACCTCACACGTACATTCGCAATAACTATCTTGTTTTCAAGTGAAACACAATTAACAGGAATAACAAAACCGATATGGAAAGATAGACAAGTGAGGAAAGTGTAACACATCGGCCGCCAGGTTATCTCACACATACAAACTGACCAAGCTGAGGAACGGATTTCGCAATTTCGTCTGTGATTTCCACGGAGCCTCGTGTACGCCCGACAGCGTGAGATGAGTCCACTTTATTCGGAGCTGCCGGTGGCGGGCTAGGCCTTCGAATTGGACTAGCCGGTGGGCATTCAGGAAGAAATGGGTGTGGTGGAATCGCGGTTCGATGAGAGTCGGCAAAACGGGCGACCTGTGACAACCCATCTTTCACTGACAAACACGAGGTAAACAACGGTGATAAACGTGTACAATTAAGGATGCATACGTAAGCACAAACAAGTGTTATAAATGCCTGTATACAAGCACATGTGAGTAAACACAAACAAATGCACACGGAGCGACAGGCGCTTCTAATGACGTTTCAAAGCCACATTAGGGTATGCTATCAAATAAAGTGAAAATGGGAAAACGCAAAATTCGGTTGGCTATATGTTAACGTGTCTTGCTGACTGCCACTTATCTACTTCGCAATTTTTGTGAGACCATCAATGTCGATGTCTGTTGAAGGCATTGTGACCGGATAGTGGTTCAGGGACTTGTCGCCTTGTTTCCCATCGCCTAGTTGGATAACATTAGCACGTCTGTGTTCACAATGCATTGTCAGAGTTGTGACCTTTGGTCTGTCTGTCTCAGTGTCTGGTAGTGCTGATTATGTAGACGTATATTCAAACGCGAATCAGTTTTGTCTACGTATGCTACGTTGCGGAGTTCGTAAGCACCACTCATACAGAACATAGTCTGAGGGTTGTTTATTGGCTTGCGGGCGACTTTAATTCGACTTCCTCATAATGCACTCTGTCATCTCCGAGAACCGGTCTGTGAAACACACGGCGATGCCTTCCTCTTGTGTGTTGCTGGGAACAGTCTTCGTCTGGAGTCCGGAGTAGGTGTTTGTGGGCAGTATTGACTAACAGTTCAGTAGGAGTAGCCTGTACTGCTGTTTGCTTTCTTTCTTTGGTACGGAATGCTGCAGTCACTCCACGAAGAGGTGTTCACACACAAACTTTTGTGCGCGGCGGATGGTTCCTAGTGAACGACAGTGCGCTGTTAGTTTGCAAAATACAGCCGTCTGTGTGTTTCTATCTGAATGTTTCAACAATAACATTCGTGAGTGATACTGGAAAATAGTTTGGGCTTCTTTTGAGAAATGTACTTTCGGTAGTGCCAAACTAATGATCTCATGAAAACGCTCAATCTTCGCGTGGCCAATTATGACAAGTTTTGCACGTATGTATTTCAACCGTAACGTTGAACCTGATCTCCGGAGTGCGGTTTCGTCACGCTTTAGCATAGCGACTTCACCAAGTGGTCGTGATAGCGGTGATCCCATTGGTGCTTCATTTCTATGCCGACTGAGCGTTTACAAATTGTAGGTAGATTTCTGTGTAAAGTTCTACTAAATTTACGATGTCAGTAAAGTTTTCTTTGTTGCGTTTATCAGTGTGCATTAGTTTAAGACATATCGCTTCAGTTCATTCGAAACACAGGCGAACAGTGACTGAACATCTAACGACTATGGCTTCGGACTACTTTAAGGAAGTCAGTGACGTTCCATATGAGTGAGTTTATTTTGGAATACTGGGTGAATCACTATGTAGAAAAATCCCGTCAATTTAAATGTTGAGGCCCTCTTGGTTAAAACGAACTGCCTCGAAGGTGTGTGATCAATGTGAAGTTTGAGCGGTCCTCGGAATTCCGGAATGAGGTTCTCAGTAGATTTGGTTTCTATCAAGATGTTCTTTTTGAAGAACATTAGTTTTCTGTTGGGTTTATTCCTTGATGTACAAACATACATGACAGCGTCGAAATGCATCGTAATGAAAAAAAATGGAAGGGCAAGAAAGATACATCAGTGTGATTGAGTATCTGTTCAGATAAAAACAACTAATCTGATAGACGATTTGGTGGTAGGGAAAATACTTCAGTCAATTCGGTCAGAAACTAATATGGACCTGAAATTTGCACAGAGGGTTTAGAAAATAGTTACAAAGCTAAGAGGGGTTGCGGAGAAATACACTTTCATAATGCATAGGAAAACACTCATATCAGCAATTAGGCAAACAGGCAATTTGCAAGCAGATGAATAGTCTTGTTGAACGCACATAAAGTCTAGCGACCGTGACTCATTCTAAACCCACACAATTTATTTAGAATTGTAGTATAACACGCGCCTTCGTTTATCAGTAGTGTAGTGCATACATTCGAGAACTAAAGGGTAGGTCTCAAAGCCAGCAAGACGAGGGACCAAAAGCGACTAGTTGCACCGTGTGTGGGATGTGTCATCAAGACAAATGATGATACACTGTTGCACAATGTGTTCAAATGCAGCTCAGCCATGGAAATAATTATACGCGTTCGCTGTTCTACGCTTTCATGTAACTTGTAAGATTTTTGCGTGTGAGTAACTGCCAGGTCAAGCGTCTTTCGCAGTCATAACGGAATACCCTCTTCTAAGGAATTGGTGTTCACCGTTAGGTCATCTACTGCTGAATATACATTGTAAGTCACACATAGCGTAGATAGGTGACGTCGCCTTGACTAAGAGAACAGGGTCCTGAGAGTTATCCGAGTGCTCAATTAAATACATGTGTAGAAGCATTAAAGACGAGTAATTACTTGAATCAAGGGACATGGTTGCAATGGGATATACCTGGCATGGTCACACACGTTTCCCGACAGAGTTCGACAAAACAAACTGAAGATATTTTCAAATTTAGTGACGTTTTATGGACATTTCTCCCGAATAATCGAAGGTGCAAACTCTAACTTAATAATGTCCTGGTGATTAGAGATCGAAATGTTCGACTTTGTATTCACACAGAAGATATCATAGTATTTAATATTTTTCCGCTCAGCTACTTTCAATTAGTTACCCCCGTATTATCCGTCCTGTTCATTTTCCAATCACACAATCTATGATCAAGTCAGCTTATCATGATCCAAACGAATGAAACCAGTTGTATATTCATTTACGACCAGAACGCACAGTTCACTCCTGAAAAAACCAACATTGTTTACATTGTCTCAAAGCTTTGCCCAAATTTTTTAAAGAAACAAACTGTATTAAACAAATCACTAGGATAATACTAGGAGATAAACCAACCTGTGAGTAAACTTACTAATTGCACAATTTTTCTCACTATCCTGCAACTCTTTTAATCCCAAAATAACCTGAGTGATATTTCTGGTGGTAACATTTAATTTCTGGAAATGTTCAACCAGATCGTCATCCTCATGATGTAACTTGGAGTCTGGGCCCAGGACAGTGTCGATTAACCTGATGGCTCGGAACTCCAGTAGGCGACGTCGAAGGCGTGCATAGAAAAAAGAACGACTCTTGGACCAAGGAACCAGGCCGTGGACTAGACCTCTAGACAAAAGTCTGCCGGGAGTGTCGTGCAAGTCAGCAAAAGTGCAAGCAACCTTTACAAGCAGAAATGAAAGAGATTGGTAGCACACGATCGTAAACACCATCGACCGGTTGGTCATACAAAACATATCCAAAATACGTAATAAGCGAGTGAAATTATGGCACACTCGCCACTAAGATTTGTCCGACCAACATTTTTGTCAAACAGTTCCGTTTCAGCCACAACTATCAAACTGGTAACACCAAAACACAGTGGAGTTTAAATCAAGGATTATGGCAATAACATTCGGAGCGGAAGAGTATATACAGCTTGGAGAGGAAAAACATCTGGACTGTGCTCATGGAATGGGGTAAATAGGTTTACCAATCAACCGTTGTAACAAACAGCAGTAATCATCCACAACACAAAGAAAACGATTTATTAAACAACTTTCGGAAACTTCATAATGATCACGGTAGAGATCTGGATACAATAATCTTCTGGCATTCGTAAGTGCAAAATGCTCTCAAGATAGAAATGACTGTTTTCAGTTTTACTAAAAAACACAACGGAAACAAAATCAGAAATCCATACTGACTAAGGAGAGTGCACCAAACACCAACTGCCAGTTCGTCCTACCTGATGATAGAAAGGTCGAAGCTCTTTATGTCTCGACTCCAAAATCGCTTGTAAATGAAAACGTTGATCTTTCACAGGTAAATTCGGATCCACAACAGAGTTTTCTGCCAGTACCGGCCCACCCGTCTGTACGCGATCAATTTCTTCAATGAGGTGCTTACATTCCTCGTCTAATCGATGCATCGTTTTGATCAGATCTGACTTCCGGTATTTGATTTCCACAGTACCCTCAGGTTCCAACACCCCAGCACGACAGCTGATTGGGTCTGCGTACATTTCCATTCGATCTGGATTGATGGCTGGGTCCACAACAACCCAGGCACCTCCACGAAGTTGCGAGTGAGGTGGAAGATACACAAATACAGGTTCTGGGTAACGGCGAAGCGAGTCGATAATCATAGAGCCGAATTTCAGAACCTACATGAGAAACACCTTCGTGAAGTTTAAGTTTATAATTGTGGACGAAAAGGTTAAGATGACGAAAAATCAACGGCACTGATTCCACATTATTCATACTTAAGTACCTGAAAATAGATTTGTTAAGTCTCGGGTGTGCGAGCTGTACATCAAAATGCAGAAGCTGTCATAGTCGTGCTCGTATGAAGACTGACGGCATCGTCTAGACTATTATGTTCTCCAATGAGTTTCGGCTGCTAGTCCACTGACTCTGAATATGAATTCCAAGATTAACCATATCAGTTCTGCCGCTGGCCAAATGCTATCTCAAGGGAAAATCCTGAAACAGCGGCGAGTTACCACGGCTGGAACCCGGTACAGTTTCAAGTACATGTTATTGAGGTTCATCCGTGAACATCAGGCCTATGGTTGATATGTATTTAGTTTAAACACAATAAAACACCCTCTGGCTACTCCATGTCTGTGATGACAAACATACTGTTCATGAGCACACTATAATCGTAAACAACAAGCAATCAACGATATTGACCTAAATAATGGGATAGTGAAAGCAAAGCATCTGTCTTACCTGGTCGTACATATCTTTCATACCCCCAGAAAATCCACGCCAACTTGCAAACACGAATAGCGGTAGGCGCTCTCGAGCCATGTCGGTGATTGCCTGTGCAGTTTTGTAGGCCGAATCTGGATACCAGACTTGACCGGCCTGATTAACGACCTGAGCCTCGGTAGACAAGTTGGCTGGATCGGCGGGTACGTGACATGTAACAGATCGCGTTTCGGCTGTGATTGCTCCACAGGGTATGCCACCGAGGCGGGCGCGACCGACAACCACACCGGCAGCCCACGAAGCTAGCGTCTCACGCCAAGTTCCCCAATCAAAGAAACCGGACAACCAGTGGTCAGGTTGTGAGCTAGGTTCGGTAGGAATTCGAATGTCCCCTGTCGGCCGCTTCATACCAGTGGTTGAATCGCTGGAGCAAATCAAATGTGATGCTGAAAAGGGTCAAAACCGAAATCTAAAGCGTAAGCAATGAGTAGTGGTACCACAAAAACAATGTAAGCCGGTGGACTACAGACCACGCAACCTACCCATAACACCAGCGAACATCCAGCGCGGATCGTCATTCGATCGATCTCGGCTTGGTACATATTCGACATCACGATCGACCGGGTCAAATGGTAAATGGGTCAGTTTGCGGTTGGCAAATCGTGGTGAGGAGTTAAGTATGGCAGCAAACGGAGCGCAATCGACCTTATCAATGGGAACAGGTCGGCACATGATGGGAACTGACTGTCCCCGTTCGGCGGGAACGTATGTGAGCCAATCCAGAGCTTGTTGCAAGGCCAACAATTCATCGGATGCAACCAGATGAGAGACACCATTGTTTGCCATCACCTGAACAAGTCAGTAAATTAAAACGATAGATAGAGCAGTAATGCACGTTTGCATAAAGATGTTCATGAGTAAAAAGAGCAAATGAAAAAAATCGTATTCAGCTGGCGGTAGCCCTTTCCCCGTCAGCCGATGAAAGTGGCATGGGGCAAAAACGCCTACGTCCAGACTCTACCACAGGTGTGCCTTTTTGTCATACTCCTTACGGTTTCATCCCCCGAACCTAGTATAAACCTGGGGAAATAGGACCGAGATGGGCGCAAATTGTTTTTCTTCTTAAATCCATTTGGTGAATGCTGGCTAGCCAAACGACTGGTCAGTGTGAAAGTGAAACGCTTACCTCTCGAAAATAAAGGGTAGGTTCTAAGCAATATAGACCGATATTAAGAATATATATATATATACGGAAATAGAACATATAAATCTAAATGTAGACTGCCTAACTAAACAAACCCTTCAGAATAAAACATACCAATCAGTGCTGGAAAAGAGAAGGTAGCTAGTTACCATGACCCAAGTTTGTACAAAGGAGCGAAAGATCTACCAGAAAACAAAAATCGTTGAGTGATCCCAATTCATGTGCATATGTAGTAGATGGAACCGTAGACACACACCTGCACACCGCCAAGCTGGCTGTTACTTGAATACACTTCGCGCCCCAACAGCTTGTTCAAGGCCATCGCTCCGGTGAGGATGATGTGAGAATTCTTAACCTATTAGTGGATAAAAACAAACGAATGTTAAAAAACGACATGAATCTGTGTCAACGATGGTCGAACGTACTGGCAACGAAAGAAGGTGCAACAAAAACTATAAACACAATCAGTTATCACGAGCACGCAACAGTCGAGCTGCTCTAATAGCTATGAACGGCAGTATTCTTATAGGCACTCACAGCTGTTTCCCTCACAGCATACATAAGAATGATTGGAAAGATGATCTGATAAGTTTATATACGCCGATCACATGGGGAGGACAGATTAAGTGCCCTTGCACACAGCCACAATTCAGGACACGTGCCAAATGTTAGATTATGTAGTCCAGTTGGAGTTCCCAGCTTAAATATCACAATGTGTGCACTGCTAGGTAACACACAAAGTCAGACGTGAGCTGTCAAAAGAACAACATTCGCAGCAACCAGAATATGGTCCGCGGTCATGCGACCGTGATTCTACCGACTACACCACCGGGCGAAAGTGACCAAAGTGTTTATCGGGGCAATTAGTAGAAAACACGATTGTCACACATACGGTTTGCGGCATCCGATTCGGATTAACCGGTCACAGTGACCGAAGCCAAAGGACGCCTGCGCTTAGCCATCACTACAATTGGCTTGCGCTGCACCGATTGCAGTTCCAACAACACACCACATATCCAGTGTAAACCCGAAGGAATAAGACCGGGAGGTGTGACAGTGGGGCCTTTCTGTCCAGACGACCAGTGCTGGTTAGCCAGTTGAGTGGCTAATAAGGAAAGAAAACCTCTATCTCTCGAAAACTAAACAGAGAGAGGCTGCAATGACGAGATCTACACTAAGAAGAAAGATTTGTGAAGTGTAGTACAAGAAGCATTGCAGTACAGGGGTGCGGGTTATTGCATCCTAAAGAAGATAGGGATGAAAATAAAAAATCTCACTGAACTATGAAAAGCCAGACAGACCATTCATCATACAATACACTAACAAAGCCGGAGAAAAGAATGAATAGGAGACCACAGACACTCAACTTTCTGAAAAGAAGAGCGGATTAAGTGTCAACTACCAGGATGTTGGCCGATGCAGTCATTAACAGAAGTAAAATGGATACACTGATATGACCTACCCGAACCTAACGTACTCGTCGCCTCTTCGCCGACGGGGTACTATGAATACGTTGGTGACCTACTAGCCCCAAACGGCCAGCGCATTCGCGGCCGCACACATCGCAACGCCATATAGTCACGTCACCGCGACCTATGGCACCGATGGTTCCCTTGCGTACCGCACGCTTCCGCTCGCGACCACGCAACAGTTGCTCGTTGAACTTTCGGACGCCCGCCCGAGCCGTATTCCTCCAGACCGTNACATACATACATACACATATACGAAGCACAGTAATTTACGGGAATAATCCTTCTGAAATGTGTTATAACTTGATTGTCAATTGAAGGTTTTAATCTAGATCACAGTGCCCCATAAATTCAAATATTTAACCAGCAATCTATTGTATTCGCAAAAGTCTGTGAAACAGCGATAGTGACCACATTCGTGGGTTCGGTAGTAACAAGTGAAACTCAAGTCTTTCTGACAAAGTACGACTCGCAAACTATTTCGCGGGCCATGAAGCCCTTTAGCCAAGTGCTGCGTATGAACCATTATGGCAATAAACCGAAACAAACAACCCCGTCCACCATAAACAAACAACTAGTTCGGATGGTCTAGGGAGTCACATGGCTGTGGCGCACACGCTGAAAAATAGTGCATGAACGCAAACAATTGGAGGCATCATTAAATAAAATGCGTGTATTCAATACGAACTATTCACTGTGGTTTGACATCACCATAAGAAAATTCTGACTGAAACGAACTGTACAGCGGTAAATCCCACTGGTTCAACAAAGAAACATCATAGTTAACAAGAAAAATAACAGAGCGAGGACAAAAAGAAAGACGAACTTGAATGACTCGTTGCCCAAGTCGAGCAAGATAGGCACCGATTCCGATCGCGCGATTAGTCACGATTGTTACGGTGAAAATATCATCATATGCGGCAGAGGTCTCGCCCGCTATCATGGCGGATCCACGCAGATTTTCAACCGACATGTCGTAGCTTTTACCTGAGACACGAGCAGATAAAGGAAAAATATTTGGGAATACAAGACACAGCGTTCGTTGAATTTTCAAACGGACACAACTGAACCGAAAACCTTTGGAGTGTGTCACTTAGTGGTGTGCAGTTCGAAAGATTTGCTGCAGTTGTTGTATGACTTACGTAGTATTGATTAAACGCGTTGTCCACAAACTAATGGAATGTAGTGAGTAGGTGCATTGAAACCAAGCTGTCTTGCAAAGACACGTTGCTCTCATCTACATTCAGCTATTTGCTTGTAAAGTGCTGTCAATTTGCACTAATTGTTTACTGAAGGAAACCAGTGAATTCTACTGAGTACGCCACACTGTGCGTGACATCACCTGTGGGCAGAGAAAGTGACTACCCCAAGCCGAACGGAATCAACCGGTTTAAGTGAAGACCGGAGTGATACAATACAAAACCATCTTGGAGTCAAAACATTACAGCAAATTATTTCTAGTCAGACGGACATGAATCAACCAGAGACGTGAACGCACACCGCATACCAGAGGGTGTAACCGCACAGGTGTAGTCTTCCACTGATGTGGCATCCCGTCAGCTATGAAATCATCCTGTTAGGTCCTAAATCATGAAGTCATAAATGCTTTCTGGTGAAGTCCACTGTTGCCTGCTCTGTTAATGTTATACTTGAAAGAATGTTGAACACCCATCCATCCAGATGGGCAGGGCGTTAATCCGCTCGAGTGGGTATGAATAAGTACGGACGTTCTGTGGTATCGGCCCCCAAGCCGTATTTATAACCAACCTTCATCGTTAGTGGAGCAAAGACAGTTGTGATAAAAGAGAAAAGACAAGTTTAATGTAGATTTCTTTATTGATAAACAGATTGGGAACAACACAACGTTACGAGCAATTTGTAATGCTCTGCGTTTCAACCACCTCGGGTGGCCTTCCTCAGGACGCCCAAACTGCTCAACTTCATTCTTAGTAAATTTGGTGCCGATATCCTACAATAGATTTCTTTAGGTTTCCACGCGAATGACTTTTAACAACTAGGTTGTTAAACCGGAATTGCTAGACTTTAGGGTATTGCATTCCAGAGCAGCCAGCGCAAGGTGTAAAATCAATGTTTCTAATGACAACAAATTTTGAAACGATACGAGAAGCAGACAAAACCATCATCCAGGATGGACTGATGGCGAAACAGAGAGGATAATAACTTATGCCAGAGGGATAGTACATTTCAATTCTGTTTCCACTTTGCCTAGGCCGTCAACTTTAACGATGGCGAAGCTTGGTAGGAATGTGGGTTTGACGTAAAGTGCACTCATTTTTGTCGTTTTGTAGGTACATTCCAACACGGGAACGGTAAACTGGTTGAGATTGCATGAGGCCACAGAAGTTTGGTAGAAATCAAATCATGGACGCACACACACTTATGGGCAGGCTTACCTACAATGTCCAGAATTTTGTACCGCACCTCACCGGCTACCTCCAAGCGTTCACAATTAACTGCTTCATGAGCACGCAAACCTTCGTAATCCTCGGGAGTCAAGTACAGATAGTCGTAACCCTACAGAAAGACGAAAACCGTAAGGATCAGGCTGTGGACTCAGAATCTTACGACTGATCATTTTTAACTAGCAGACATTTTTATAGGAAGTCCTCTTCGATAAGACCGTTACCGTGAACTATGAAATAATGTGACATAAAGAACCTTAAAGAAGATCAGAAAGGAGTACCGCATTTGAAAGGCAGATACCGTGAACTGAGGGCAGTGCCCAAAGCAGTCTGACTCACAGTACTAAACGCGCAACAGTTCGCGACAAAAATTCACCATCGTAATGTTTCCACGTGGAAGCCAGATAGTTGAGGCTAGCGATGCAGTAAATTACATCGTTAAGTCCGGAACCATGTGATATATGCCGGCCACGAAGCAAAGTGACTACTAGGGATCCACTTGACAGGTGATTGAGAAAATCATTTCTGCAACAGCGGTCAAGTCGACAAAATGTGATTTTCCTTGTGTATTAATGTGAAAGCACGTACTATAACAATTAGTAGCAGCATACGAGTAGCATCATACTATCCACATGAAACGTGCACAGGTTGTCAGTTTGAAACATGCACATTATGGTAAGCTTTACGTATTCTCATTAATGACCGTCGACGACAACAACAATTCATACAATGGCCAGCCAAATGCATACGCATCCGAGAAGCCTCAAAAGTCGCTCCCATGCAATGACATCTGATAATCGAATAACGGCTTAGGCAAAAACATTTTTCTCAAACAGTTGAATAGAGGCCTGATGATCAGGAAAACTGTTTAGACTCCAGAAGATATATGGTAAACCACAAAATCGGAGTAAAGTTCATATGTATTTTGATATCAAACCGAACGCGCACCACGAATAGCAACTCCATCAATCTGAGGGCTTCTGGGTCGTTGTTACAGAGGACCCAAATTCAAGTTTAAGGAAATAACCATAGTATGAAAACATGCAATATTCGCCGGAATAATACACTGAAGCGATGGTCCAGTATGCGGAAAAACGTGCTACAGCAGAGAAAACAGAAGACTCAAGGGTGCCGACCTAGGAATCGAACGGTGCCATGAAATCTGTTGGGTTTTCAAAATGAACAGTAAACTCATTTCCCATGTGAATAGGTCTCGCAGCGATATAGCAAGAAACAAAACAGTTCGTCGCCACAACATTTCCGGGATCAGTAACATCCAACATGTAGCTTTCGCTTCGAAAACACGGAACCAGCGCTTTCGCACAGCAACTCCAAGTCAAACCAGGGATAGGCAAGCCAACATCAACAGCAATATTGAGCAGTACGCATTGGTATTAAGTAGGGCATATGATCAAACACATCGGCGGTGGTTACTACAATTAACCGACTGAACAGGTTTACTAACAGCCGCATTCGCAACCTGTTGTGTGGTCTCATAAAATAATTTTGATAATTTATTAAGAAATCGGATGCAACCGCTTTCCATTCGACAATCGCCGATTCACCTACAAACGACCATGGGTCTGACCAGCTTGCATTGTACCTCGACCCGACGTTCACCACAAATACAACGTAGAATATTCTATAACAAAAATGTTCATCATCATAACAGTCTTGAGTCTGAACAGAAAGTATTGTGATTTGGGCCACCACCCACCTCAATAATGACGTGAAACATCCTAGCAGAAAAAAACGCTACTGAAAAGGTTACAAAAACGAAAAAAGGACTAAGCGTGAGAACAACAAATGTCAAGAATGCAGGTACGTCACGGACTGTGCGCACTGCCACCTCGGATAACGTTTTTAACCAGCGACTGGAGTGACCACGAGGATCCCAGTCAGGTGGGAGAAAGCTGCCTATTTTGCTCAGAGTCTTCATGCTTCTTTTAGTACAAGAAAAGGATAACGAAAATGGACTGAAAAACAGGAATTAGGAACAACATTGCTAATACAGAAATGCCGCTGACTGCAGTCTATTGCCATGTCGGATGACGAGTTAAGTGATCGTCAGGCCCCTGTCGAACGCAACACCTTCCCAGTTTAATCAACAGAACATCCAGGCACATTATACGGTGTGCCCACAGCTAATGGTGGACAAGACCTAGCGAGACAAACACTCGGCCAACATGTGGAACACGTGCTCTCATCGTCGCTGACTTTGCGCTTTAGTTATCCGGTCACATGGGCGCGCGTTTAATAATTCAGGAAATACGCACCGGCGAGCGACCGCGTTGCGTGTGTGAGCTTCACGCTTGATGCAGACTAACTGATGGACACTATGATGATGTTACACGGCAACCATTGTTATACCTACGTTGCGAACAGATTACATTGCAAAGCCATGGGATAAACTGTATCATGCACAGATATTACACGACTAATTTTAGTTACAACCCGACGATTTTACGAGTCAACAGACAGCACATGTTAGAAAAGGCAATGTGCCTTTGCTAGCCTCCCTTATACCAAATGATGCAGCTCAAGTACGTGAAAGGGTTCCAGCCTCAAGTGTACCGCGTGCAACAAAGAGGGTGGGAGAGGAAACGCCATGGTCTTAAAATATCACTTTGCGCTTTGAAGGCGTGAAGTGCATCCTGTGCACACCGGATCGGCCAATCATCTTATCCAGTAAGGTCTGTATAATTTAGGCAGACGAGCTGAGCAAAACAGTGTCTCCTGTACAGTTCACACCAATCGGCTTAGTGTTTAGAATAAATGCTTTGAAGTATAGAATGCACCTTCTGAAATGCTTTCCGTTGAAAAGTTGAGCAGGATATGGAAGGCCGGCTACCCATACTGAACACGATTTGAAGTGATGAACCAGAGATAGTTGTCAAAACACCCTGCTTGGATAGTAATCATACAGTGACTTTAACACATTCTGGAACTCTGTGAAGAAGACAGCTTCAGAAAACAATACGTGCATTCGAATAGGAGGCAATCTTCGGGTCTAGAAATGCAACAACTGTTAATCGCCTGTAAGGATGTCGACGTTTCAATACCTGATCATAAGGTAACAAGCACGAGTAATGTACAAGTGACTAGATCGGAATTTTGTCTGAGCATTGCGGATCTAGTTTTCTCCGAGTGTCGTAAACCAACGCATACTTAAACCAATGAGTAGCACTAACGTAGAGAAAAAATAATATACCGTGATTATCACACAGACTTCGGATTTCTTTTTGAAAACCCTAAAAATTGTTGGTAAGCTATGAACATAAGTTACTTTCACAGATCCGCAAATCGTCTAAAAGACTATCAGTCCTGATATACAGCTCTCACCGTCACAGTTGAAATAGAGGTTGGAGGAAAATGGAACTTGCTGTCCTCTTTTACTTAAATAATCTAGGTTTCAAGATCATTTCTGCTTCTGACGGACAGCCTCCCGGAACACAACAGTCAACCATCTTGTTAATCATAGAGACACTGTACAATCATGGCATCAAATTCATACAGAACGGTACAACACGCAGACGTTAATCCATAATAATTGGTATTAATGTCATTAATGTGATGTGCATTTGAAATTCTGAAAGAACATCAGCAGAATAGCGGCCGTGGTCTGATTTTGCTGTTGATACTTGTTCGCTCGGAAAATGTACCACACGACTGTTCCTGAATTCGACTAGGAGTAATTAGACCAGTCAATCATTATGATGCCACAAACCAAGCTGCGTAGCTTACAAAGCTGGTGACACCAGCAGAAGTATTGACAGCGTACATCAAACCTTGTGTTGGTGGTTCGAACCTTAGTCAAAACACGGAGCAACACGGTGAACACGTATAAACGAACTCGCCTACCTTTTCAGGATGCAATGGATCTAACCAAGCAACTCGAAACACCGCTTTCACTTCTTCAGCTACCCGGATGCGCGCTCCGGTGTTGGAAGCCAAATAGATTCGCGGGATACCCAACCGTCGAGCCAAATGACTCGCGCGATGGAAACTCAAATCTTCGGCAGGTCCGAACGATCCAGCCATGTGTGTAGCGTCGTTTGCAATAACAATGATGGCTCGTCCGGTTGGCGTATCCGGGGTGCGAAGCACCATGTGCCACATGACCATACCGATCTAGACAAACGGGGAGAGAAAAGGGTGTTGTGCCATCCACCTTGCACACTGGGATAAATTCGGACGACGTGAATGCGCCTGACAATTTGTGGTGTGAAGGGTTTCAAGCTAGCTTCGATTTGGTTCATGCACCACACAGAAGAAAAACTGTTGGGTGTTGTAGGATGGCACGCAGCAGACCAACTAGAAATGATGGGGTACAATTCGCACCATTTTATGTACACCTGTGGAGCGCGGAAAGCATTCTTACAAATAGTTGTCCTATGGACGAAGGTTCAGATGTACATAATGGATTCAGATCAATGAGCTCATTCCCGTTTACAGTACCTTACACAACTTATTTGCCACTGCCTCACAGTGGTGTATTCAATGGCAACAGTAATGAACAATTTCAGATTCTGCACCGCTTTGGTACTCGGTCATTCACGTGACGACTACATTAAGTAAAATCAGTGTAACTACCCTAGTGGTCGTTTCGTCCACATTCATAATTGATTCAGGTGCTTCCTAGATTGCAATCCCCCTCCAGCTATGATTTATACGTTAGGTGGCATCCACGCCAGATCCTGGCAACACTACTTATCGTAACGTAACAAACTCGAAGCTTTTTCTGCACAGGTTCTGGTTGACTATACGGGTGGTTATGATGGTCCCGATTCGATATGCTGTGTTCCAATGATCTCTTCATAAACCTTAACCTCAACCGTTTCCTGATAATCATCTAAGTGTGATTGTGATCAGAATTAAGACATGGTCACATCATGTCCACGGCATTTCCACTAGTGCAATACAACTACCGTCATATGCTCGACGTCTCAAGTTTCTCTGTATCCCAATTCACCCAATCAAGTCGACCCATCAGTCACCGTGTGTCGTCCTACTTCACTGTTGACCTGTTCCATGTGCGAATATGTTCACAAATGCTTTCACACTTCTCCCAATATCTTTGAAGTGCGATTATGTTACTGTGGTATTCTATGTGGATAGTTTGCTGTTTCTGTCATTTCCTTTCGCAACCAGCGAAGCAGTTACATCTGAACTTCCACTGTGAAACTTCTCCATTGAGCATGTACTTGCGGTCGCCCAGTCTATTGTCTTCAGCGATTCCAACACATGTGAAACATGAGACACCCAACGTCACGTGTGTTGGGCGCTGGCAGACTATGCAAACTAGCACAAGGCCAGTCGAGGTGACCAAGGGCCCGAAAACACAACTGTAAAGTTCTCACTGATCTATCATAATCTTGCACTTGGTCTTACTTTATTGTTACCAACTTGACCCGATTTCTGTACAGATTAAATACCACTATATCTTACCAACTACGGAACTCTGAAACTTTAAACAGACACTGATATGCAAGGATAGAATGATTGACTATGTGCGTAGTTTAAGCCCATCGCATGTCGTGGGCTTGGCCAACTAAGGGCACATACGACAAGCACGCTAGCTGGGAAACAGATGAACGGAGGACAGTGATGTCAGGTCCAGATCACAGAAATAAATATTCACAAAAATTTATTCGAATTTACCGAATTGGATCCAGGACTTCGGAAAACTGGACGCAGTTTACCCTCCGCATCCAAGGCCAGTTCGGTGCACGAAAGCACCACATTTTCGTCTATGTCCCCTACATTCGGGCTGTCCGCGATTGCCTCCAGATCAACAGGCATGCTGCTGTCCGGAAGTTTGTCAGGCTTAAGCAAGTCGGATGAAGCGAGGTTGTGATCATCAACCGAGCCCGTTGAATGCAGAATATCAGCGGCCCTGTCCGGATTGTAGACGCTCCATAGGGCCAACAATGCCTGTGTGATCAGTTTCGGGTAGTCGTACACGTACGTTGTATTGAATTTCCGAGCCTGTGGTAACAGAAATATTAGGCGATACCCCGTAATTGGTTCTGAGTGTAATTCAACCCAGCCATTGCCTGACCAAAAAGTAAACGAGGCGATGGAAGGTAGCTAGACTTTATAAGCAACGTTA
Source organism: Paragonimus westermani (assembly GCA_008508345.1). Taxonomy (NCBI): domain Eukaryota; kingdom Metazoa; phylum Platyhelminthes; class Trematoda; order Plagiorchiida; family Troglotrematidae; genus Paragonimus; species Paragonimus westermani. The sequence continues at coordinate 48,801 of QNGE01001848.1, forward strand.
AACAAAATAAACACAACCAAGAGACCGGAAAAACGTGTGGAATAAGAATAAAAAGTTGGACAACGTACAGTACACAAAGATGACTAAATATGAGTATCATATGGAAGTGGATGAGATCAGTTTGCAAAAAAGCAGGATGCAGAGACAAACTGACCCAACACAGATCGACCAACAGTCGTGAGTACAGAGAACAGGATGGGATTACAGAGGGAAGGTGCAACAGAAGAAACACGTTCGTGACAGGACAATGTTGAGGCATGAATTTTGTGGTTAGCACGTAACCGGCATCCAATGGTGGATCCACGAGCTACGAAAACTGAGTTAAAATGGAGTATTCGTTTATTGGCAGTGCTTAGTGAACTGAACATGTAAACCGACCCGAGTTGCCGATTCCGAGAACATTAGCGACAATCAAAATAAAAAGTAAACATAACGTTAGGGAAAAAGAAAATCATCGCGCTATCTCTTTCGTCAGAAATTAGAAAGCTGGATTAATCTAATGAAAAGGTTCTGAATCGCCTTAGCGTTACTGTCACCACATTGGGCGGACGTACTACATGTAGTATTATCAAGTGAATGGATGTGACTCGGTCGCCACTGCGCAGCTTACCGTCCTGTTCAGTGGGACAGCCGCAGCTGTTTCTGTAGGCCGTGTGAGCTTGTTCACAAGACCCAATAGGATGGGTGGGGTGCATGCCTCGCACGCACACGCTCTGGGCACGCTGGCTCACAAAAACAGCCTGGAAAACTAGCTGTCATGCACGCTAACGTTCGCACTGACAAACAGGCAGTTCGTGTAGTCAAATGACAGAACAGGTGTCAATAACCGTCGAGAACTACAAGCCGAGATTCTCAAACTAATGGTTGGGCAAAAGCTAACCACCCTATAGGGAGGTATCAGCATAATGATCTAGAGTGTCTACTGGACATGTTTACCTAAGAAAAAGAGGCGGCTATGTGAGAAGGCGGTAAGATGAGGAGTAAGAAGGCCTCTAAGGTATAACGAGGGGATCCAGATAGATCCGCATAGAAATCGCACGTCGGCATCACCCGAAGAATTGACGGTTCAGTGGAACGCTCAGTTTACCGTAGGTCAAACACTTTCATCTAAACATCTTCGTGCCAGGGCGGTATAATGTAGGCCTCGCCAGAATGATGTCCACTAAACCCGGAAAGAATTGCACTCATGACGCAAGCCAGAATGAACCCTAATATGGCGGTCTTGTTCTCTTGGACGACGAGAATCCAAAACCATTGACCCCAAAGATTTTCAAAGAATTCGAGCAAATAGTGACGATGGTGTCACAGTTAAAAGCCCGTTAAAAAACTGTTGTACGAAGGAGATGATGTTAGTACGCCGTCATAAGGACGATCGGGAACTGCTGTACTAAGGGCATGTAATGCCACAAATATGTTAACATGTCAAATTCCCATTCCACCTCCAAAACCTCAGATTCTTTCGTTCGCCATGTTTTCCACACAAAACGATTTACAGTAAGGAGCGAGGGCTTAAAGTCACAGGCTTGCCAAATGGGTCGAACTGGATGACAATATTTGCACAGCGGTATAAAAACGTTTTGACGAAGCCAATGTACACTATGGATGAGTCGCACCGTCTGGCTTCATCGTTAATCGTTTACTTCTAGGTTGGTCCACGGGCAAAGATATACGGCCGTTAACAAGCATCCCAAAGCGTGGTGATCAGCTCTCAGCTAGTAATCAGCCTGCATACTCTTAGATGTCAAAATTCACGAATTCAACGACCGTGTGCATATTTTTCAGTGAAAGGTGATGGTGATTCAGTCAAAACATGGGGTATTAATAGGTCAACCGGGAGGAGAAAATTGGTCTCCCTGACTCACATGGTCAATCGACTGATTTTCGGGGACTTACCTCAAGAATGCGTACCCTCAATATTGTCTGTTCAGAATGGTCAGACGTTTGAAGATGACAATTTAATGACTGACGGATAAGGTGCAGCAGTGGAGAGTAGGTATTTTCACAACAAAAACACCGGTCTTTTCAGAGTGGATACATAATGACTGTGTTGTGTATCCATTTTCCAATCGTGTGAGAAGCTCAGGATTTAATGCCCAGTGAGAAGGTAAGGTAACAGACATGGCGGACTCATGTGGAAAATGGTTATTCGAAAAATGAGTGACATTCGACAAGGGCCGCCTAGGCCATCGATATAAAGAAACGTATGCACTTGTGTTAAAGTACAGCTGGTTGACTGCACATGTCCTGGCCTATTGTTAGTTGGGTCTGAGAAGGCTACTGCATGCTTGACTCCAAACATCTGTACTGTCCACAACTGTCAAATGGGCATGAATGATAAGTGTAGGTTGAGCGATGAAAACCATCCTGTTCACTGTCTGTTCAGAAATGGAGATTACATTCACATACCACGCCAGAGATTCCTTGATCTAGCAGTTTACGTTTGAACATGGCCTAATGTCGCTAATGAGTAGTACGGCAAAAATCGGGAAGTATGACAGACGTGCCGAAATTAATGAGTCCTCAACGTCAGCGACAAGTAAAAACGTATTCATGAATTGTACGTAGAAATGTGAACCATGCGGAACAGTGTCTACGTTTATTGTTGTTTATGTCCGCAAACCTTGTGATCGGTGTCTCGCAATACACAACTCCGCAGGTCAAACACATTTGTAATCACAACAAAGTTATAAAATAACTAACCTGGAAGCGTTTTAACTGGAGATAATCCTTCTTCTCATGTGGCAGCAGTGCAGGTAATCCGTGCAAAGGACCTCTGGGAGGTCCAAGAGACCACAAAAGAACTTCACCGTTAGTTGGATGAAGAACCTCCCGGTAAACATCCATGCCCAAGGCGAAACCTTGTTCATCGTTGAGGGTTACACGAATGGGTACTGGTGGCTCAGATGGTTGAAATCGAATGCGCAACTTCAGCTCAGCCTAAGAAGGAATAATGATATTGAAATCAAGAATTCACAGACAGTTTGACTTGCACGAGTAGAAATATACAATCATCGTACGTGCGTACAAACACACCGACCTGCGTCACACGAAGACGAATAAAACGACGAGCATAGCGCAACACGGTTTTGCGAATGGTACTTTTCAGATGATTCAGGTCTTCCAGAAAGAGAATCGGCGCGAAATTGAGAAAGATGTGGTTACCCATCGTCTGTGCGGCATCAGGGTGTGTGTGTGCTAGTTCCAGTGCATCCATTGCCTCGAGCAGTGTGCGTTCTGCTTCAGATTGGAGGAATTCGAATGAAGCTTCCGTGGACAAGAGATCCGCGTGTCGTATAATACATCGCACGAAAAACCGATAATCAACAGCAGCTTTTCCGACAGGTAACTGAAGTGTATAAAATAAAAGGAAACGTAGTCCAACGAAGACCTGTATGCAGACAGAACAGGATTACAGGGACACGCTGGATAACAAACAACAGCCTTTAGAGCAACACAGTTCACTAAAATGTTCGCAAAAAGCAGTTGCTGGTTTGAACTGTGGTTGCTCCGAATGATCTAATGCATAAGTTTGGGAAAATTAAAAGTGCTCAACCCGCACGCGACCTGTAGTGAGTACTGTCGTTTAAGAGCCATACCAAACAGCTTAGAAAGATTGTATGATTGTATGTGATCGTCAAAATCCACAGGAGCATCTGGGAAGATGATAGTAATTCAGTTTGGCAATTTATCATTTGAGCATAGCCACGTGTGATTAACCGAAGGTAAATCTATTCTCAACAGTTTCACTCTGTTGAGCTGTACGCAAAGTACTGTTAAGCGCTGACACGTCCAGGTCCTTTTATTGACCTATGTGTGAATGAAATCGTGGGTGATTTTTCACACCACGTATAAGCATGGTAAGTAGTTCTGCTGTTTGTCAACCACATTGTGCGCACGATTATGCATTATTACCTTAGAGCACACAGTTTCATCTATTTTCACAGGAAATTTCGCCTTAGATGAGGCAGAGTAGTAAATGTGTGAATGTCAGTTGTTTTAAACAAACGGGCTTTGTGCTCCGGTACATTTGAAGATCCCGACCATTTCTTCAACCACCAGTCATCCGTTTGCTCAGACTTTACCACTCACCACAATACTTTCAACGTCTGCGATTTCCTGTCTCCAGCTGAAGAGATACGATACCGAAGTTACCGAAAGAACCGAATTCATTTCGGGCGGCAGCTGTGCTACAGATGTTGAACTTATTGGTACCATACTAGAGTGCAATAATAACAAATTGGCTTCTCAGACGAAATACTCTGAATAGATTACGTCACATGCGTATTTATGATTACAATATGGTTTCAGATGCGAACACTACAACAATATTATCATTAGGTTTAATAAAAGCATCGGAACGCCAACGATTTTCATCGCGGTTGCACGCACTTCGTGGTGGCGATGGCTGAAACGTCAGTACCCACGTTGGAGATGGCTGGCTGTGTTACAGACAGGTAGATTTCAACCGGCCGAAAATGATTATGCTATCAAACCACATCGAAGCGTATGCTGAAGAAAGTACTGAGCAACCCGTAACATACCACGATATGTCGTGGTTTCAATACTGAACGGATTCTCAACAGGTATTCTAAGTCTTCTTCATTCTTACCATCAAAATGTTCAACCATAAAATTTTCATTTTAACATCGCCTCATTATCAACGCCATCACGCAAACACACCGCTTACTAAGAATGCAGCACAGCCTGAGTAGTACTCACACCATTTGTGGCGGGAATCTAGTTTTTACATGATTATCCACGGCTCAACCCGATCTCTTCATCAACGCGAAACGTATCTACAGTGGTAGAAAAAACGTCACGATCAGGCACTTTGAACAAATAAAATACTTGAGGAGTTGAAAGCATTTGCGTCCCCGAACAAATCTGAAAACAGAAGTCCCAAACAGCAGACTGAATCACCTATTGCATGGCTGGTGATATTCACTTTCGTATATAACTCTGTTGCTTGGGTAACGCGCAACCGAAACCAGCGAGCGTGCACGGAACGGGCCGTGCTGCTGTGTTGTCGGTGCCGTTTTAGTCTGCGTTTGTGTAAGTCGTGTGCATGATTTACTAGGCCTTTGGTTCATTTTTTGTTCGTATTGTTTCCTCTTTCAGAACTGCTGTTCGAACCCTTACTTCGCAATAACGCTGTCCCCTGGTGCGTCTCCGTTACCCGAAGGTTGGTCCGTGAAGTCACGGGCATTCAAAGTAGAGTTGGCTGGCCTGCATGTTACATAAGCACATTGACGCTGAGTGTTTGAATATAGACGTGTCCATTTTCAGTAGTTAGGTCTCCTCTCCGTCTGTCTTTATTCTCCTGGCTGGGCGTTGCATCTTTCTTCATGTATTGCTGTTTATGATAACGACATCCATATACGACAACTAATACTCCGCTCACAGGGAAACACAGTCGCCAGTCTGAAAACGTTATGGTAAATGATCAATCACATTGTTTGTATGTGTGTGTGTGTGAGTTAGGTCAAATCGGTATACCTATTCTACTTCTGTTAATGACTGCATCGGCCAACATCGTGGTCATTGACAATTAATCCGCTCTTCTTTTCAGAAACCTGAGTGTCTGTGGTCTTCTACCCATTCTCTTCTCCGGCTTTGCTGGTGCATTGTATGATGGATTGTCTGCCTGGCTTTTCATAGTCCAATGAGAACTTTGCTTTTCATCCTTTTTTCTTCTCTGGGATGCACTAACCTGCACCCCTATACTGCAACGCTTCTTGTATTACACTTCAAAAATCTTTCTTCTCAGTGTAGATCTCGTCATTGCAGCCTCTCTGTTTAGTTTCCGAGAGATAAGAGTTTCCTTTCCTTATTAGCCAATCAAGTGGCTAACCAGCATTGGCCGGCTGGACAGAAAGGCCCCACTGGCACACCTCCCGGTCTTATTCCTTCGGGTTTACACTGGATATGTGGTGTGTTGGTGGAACTGCAATTGGTGCAGCGCAAGCCAGTTGCAGTGATATATAAGCGCAGGCGTCCTTTGGCTTCGGTCACTGTGACAGGCTAATCCGAATCGGATGCCGCCAACCGTGAGTTAGTAAATCACCCACTCTCCATTTCAGACACTTAGGTCTTGGTGGTTCGTCATCCCTTTTTTCACCAGTTTTGTTGGAGTACTGTAATGCTGGAGGTTTTCTATACAGAAGACATTGGCATACATGCTTAATTTCCTTTTGTTATATATCCCCAATACCTCTCTGGATGGCTTGAACAGTGCCATTGGAATCCACATATTCTTTTGTCTTGCAGAGACAACGGTTTCACGTACACATTAATCCACAATTTGGCTAGCCGACACAGACCAGCTGGACCACAAAGGTATCCACTCACAAACCTGCCAGTCCTATTCTTTCCGGTTTACACGGGATAATAACATGTGAGTATAGCCGCAAATGCTGCAGGGCAAGCCTTCTACGGTGACAATTGTGTGCAAGCGTCCTTTGGCATCGGACATTGTGAATTAAACGAGAACGGACGCTGCCAACAGTATGTACGGTATTGCATTTTTTTATTCCACCAACTTTGTTTGACTCTATTGTGTGGACGCAAGTGCTGTGGTATGCACTAGATGAGATGCAGTGGAGACGGCTGAAGGAATGATTCGGGCAGTTGGCTGTTCTTCAATACTGTTTTCAAATAGGATGTGTTGCTTTTGCTTGCCAAAAGCTTTTGAGCAGTATGATCCCAAAGTAACGATAAGGAGTGGACTACGATCCTTCTCAGTAAAGTGAGTGATGAATCGCGTCATATGCATAAGTAATTGTTGACTGCCGTGTACCCTCGACTCTATTGCAGGTCACAATGTTAATCCGAGGCAGAAAGAAAGCACAGGAAGCGCATCAAGTTGTACGACTTCTAACGGAGCACGACTACACATGAACAACGTGGTTAAGATGGTGACAGCGTTAACACTTGAGGAATCGAGGCCAGATTAACTTCAAAGGATTTATGCAACAGCGTTAACTGCAGACCAGCTGGATATAGGTACGCAGTGCCATCCGCCTCACAGTGAAACAAAGTTCACGAAAAGGAAACCAAAAACAGCTTGAGCATGAACGAAGAGTCAGGTAACAACTGGTTCTTTCTCAACTCACTTTGCTTTTTGCCAAGTATAAATGCATTCGTCTATTCAGAGTAGGCAAATGTTCCAGTTTGTAATTACGCATTCTGTTCAATTCTAGCTGAAAAGCCAAAGCCGGCTCCAAGTGCCGGTAGACAAGATCCTCGCAATAATTGTCTCGTGCTCGAAACGTGTAGCATTTTGGAAATTCGCGCTGCATGTATACAAGCATGAAGAGAGAACAAAGTTAACGGAAAAAACGTCTGACAATAGGCTGACTGTAGCATATTCCGTTTATGAGACTGAATTGTGCGGCTCATCGAGTTAAAGTGAAATCAAAATGAAATGAGAGAAGCTGACGTGCATCAGTTGGACTAGATAACGAGGAAGAAAAAGCCCCTCAGTTCGGATTATTAGCCAGTGGGAATGTTAAACTCCTGAGGCAGCAGTTCAATATATACGGTTCCAGAAAGCAAGCAGCTATGAAGCTAACCGTAATTGCGATGGAACACAATGAGCATGAAATCTTAGTGCAGTTGAGGTGTTAATTCGAACAACAACATACATTCAGAAATTCGCCAAAGGTCTTGTTAGACACATATTTTGCCCGACCCTTGGTACATATGGGTCAGTGTCATAATCACTGTAAATCCAATGGTTTGTGGGTGTTGACTATAACCTGACCCTACCAGGCATCAGTCGACGATAGGTCACTGAACCGTTGACGTAAGCGATCCAATGTGTATCTTCGCTGATCCACTATCGCGTCAGAAGTAACAGGAAGTCTGGCTGTCTGCTGGTTCCCTAACGTTTGTCGGTCAAAGTAAGGGTGGGACGTATACTTACGAAGATCCGCGAAATAGGGACATCCTAAAAATTCGTTAGCGATTTGCACTGGAGTGTGAGCATTGCATATATAAGATCTTGTCATAGTAAATAGATCAGAGGGATGATCCCACAAGAAAGGCAGTCCAGCCCATAGGGTCTGACACCACAAAAACGAACGTACATGAGTTCTCAAAAAGTGGGAAACGAGTCTCTGAATATACAAAAGAGTAACCACAGCTGCAACACTGCTTTCTTCTGAAAAGTAAGAAGTGGTGAAAAATAACCTCTCGAAACATAACACTTCGATTAATCAATATTTGACCTTGGCGATTAACGTATTACCCAAAATGTACAAAAAACGGTTGGCCTCCTTCAGATGCCTGGACTGGAATATTCAGCACCTAATCAAGACGCACAACGATAAGACTGGCGAGATCCAACTCCCACCTTATTTACTGCATCAAAAACCGTGGGTCGCTCCAGACACTCGAGCAAAACTAACTCTTTAATTTGTGTCACGGTTGCCACAACGTTGGTTGAAAAACATGTGCTGCTTCCACAAATCCATGTCTGCATAATCAAAAACACCTCTAAATATCGCTGAGAAACAGCGTGGGCAATGTCTGTAATATGTCTTGAACTACCAGACGGAAAAGTGGTGCGCCTGTGACCAATTTAACAAACTTGCAGTGATTAGACAATTCTTCGGGCTTTATGTTAGCCCACATCAGGTAAGCAACGCAAACATTCCTCAGTAAATATTCAGAAACACTTTGCGAACGCGATAAAGTGAAGACACAATAAAATTGTGATGGTTTGATACCGTACACCCTGTACCAATTGGGCTTTCGCTACATCCGGAATTATCAACCCGCATCATCGACGGTTAAGTGAAACTACGAGATGATCCAACTTTATGTGACGGTGTCTCGGCCGCGAAACACCTAATCGTAGCAAGACGTGATTGACTTCACCAATTCGTTTATGGTCCTCTTACGCAGTCGCAACCTAAAGACGGCAGAATTTTTCAAAGCGTTGTTAATCCAGCGCCAAACACCGGTCTTCCGTTAGCAAAAGGTGCTGACGCAATAAATTTCGTCACTGTGGCAGCGAAACCGTTTATCCCACCCTGATGACACCCGTGTGACGCTCGTTCATTGCATTGTTTTGTCGCTTTGTGTTAAACCCATATAACTGATTGTTTTATGCAATCTACTGACGAGAGTAAACGAAGTGTTTGCCTCTTGCAATTTGTTTTCTTGCCACCCTGGTGAATTGGACAAAGGGAACCCAATGTTTCAAATGATGTGACCAATATCTGCGAAGGTGATAATGCGTCGGTTGTGACTATTCACGATGTTACTAATGAGTAGTATGGCAAGGTTATTAAATATGAAGCCAGCCAGTTGGGTAAAGCCCCGGCTTCTGCCAGTATATTTACCTAACCCCATTTTATCCAGTTTCACCTCACTTATCTGGGCGGCATTTTCTGTTAGAATACTTTTTGTCACCATTCCGATGAGCGGCGACATCAACCGTAATGTCATTTGGTCACGCTCTCAGTCCACAAGAGAGAAACGCAATTCACGTGTATCCCTAAATCACTGCTGAACCACAAACGTAACTCACCGTTTTCACAATAATGAATGTGATGCGTCTTATTCCGACTGAACGCAAACGTTCAGCGTGCGCACTACAGAAGGCTTCCAGCTGAACCACATCGTCTCCTTCATTCAAACCGTTTGATACACGCCTCGTGCACGACTTTAGGCTCGCGTCTGACTCATGAGTAAGCCCAGAAAGTTGTATTTCTGAAGATATCTCACTGATGTCACTCCATCCATCAGAGTGTTTCAGGGCGATATTCAAAATGTGAATGGGTTCTTCTTCAGGACTGGTCTGTATGCATGAATAGGAATGAAAAACTCGGTCAATTTTCGATTCTACAATGCAAATCCTGATAGTGGAAAGTGTTCACTGAGTTTATTTATTTTCAATAGTTTATCTGTATGTGAAAGCTGCAAATGAAAGAGCGGTGATCAAATCGTATCAACGTAGTCGCTGTCTATTGATCAATACATAAAGGAATCACAACAGCAACGTCAGCAGCAGTGGAACAAATGGTCTCAGCAAGTCAAACGATAATTGAAGGGATCATAGGTACTTACGTCAGGATTCAATTCGTCGGTCGGAATCAATTAGCTTGTAAGATCACCAACTCCTTACTGCACACAAAAAATGCTCACCAGCAAAAACAGATTATTCGAAGGTCAACCCAACCGGATTGCTTTCGTCGTTCACTTAGTTCACAAGCATTGAAGTCGAAGTTGGAAGTCGAACTTGTCGCAGTGAATGTGCTGGATACTAGTAAATACACTTTGGGAGCAAAATTTTCGGCAAATTATCACTCCGAGGATAGTTGACGAGTATCCATTCTCTACTAATGAGTACTCTAGGTGACACCGACCATAACCCACAACGGAGTGTGAGAATAATCGAATGAGGGAACAAAATAAGTGTAACTGGCGGGTACAGTTCGAAATGACAGTGAACCGTACGTACTCGATCTAATATGGAAGTAAAACCATTAAAAAAGGTTCACGCAGTACAAGTGACATTCAAACTCCCCTCATCATGAATCAGTAACCGATAACCGAAGTCTAACGGAAGGATCAACACGAAAAAAGCAACAAAATATCATACATACAAAAAGACGGCTTTGAAATGAGATGCAACAGGACAAGAACCCTAGGTGAGTGTGTGAGATGGTTACGCGAGTGTAACTCGAATACCACACATGCGCATGCGCAAAACACACAAGGTGCACTATGTCAAGACTGAGGAAGAACAAAGACGGAAGTGAGGAACGATGAAGGAACACGCCCACAATTAAAGCATACAACATGACTTAGGCGATGATGGAGGAGTAGGATGAACGCAAACAAGAAGCAGTGAGCAGACGGACAGGCGCCAACTTGAGCGTTAGTGTGTAGGAAAAATGTGAAAGATTTCGACCAAGCTGATGGCAGTGAGATGGAATCGTGAAAACATGGTCAAACGGATGAGAAAGTTGCAACGAAATGGATGAAAGTTGTAAACAACACATTACCTTATTGCCTTTAGGGGCTAGCTAAATTAAGGAGGAAGAAAAAGTACGCAAATCCATGATCGTAGAGGAAGAATCTTGTCTAATGATTGCGCTGTAAGGAGAACAATTAGTGCAAACGTTCGGATAACACGTGGACAGACAATGTGAGCTGAAAAACTACAGGTTGATAGCACCAATACAAATAAGATGAACTTATGACACAAGACGTAGTATACGGTTAAAGTCGGAGGTGTGAAAAAGATTGCAAGGTAAACAGCATCCCAATAATAAATCGTCGAAAGGCTAGTTCGGTCAAAGGTTTACACACAAATGGGATGACTCAAAAACGGTAACAAGAGAAAAAGTGTCAAGACAAAACAGCGTCACAAGGAACTCGGATCAATTCAAATGCACCGTTAAAACACACGCCGAGATGTGCCCGAATGCAACAGAATGGATAGACCGGTTGAATGCAGCATATGTTGCTAAAGTCGCTCGGGATTCTTTATTGGTAAGATGCTGCTGTGCTGAAGGTTGTTACGTCTTGCTTTACCGCAAGTTGATGGTTTGTTGAACCCCGCCTGTTTATGCTCAAGCATTGCCTAGTTTCATACTATTTCACAGTTTACGACGTTATCCGCCTCCCATTTTCCTGTTCTACATTCCGACCAGTACTGTTTCAGTGACACATATGTCCAGCCGAGATGAAAGTCCTCTTCTAAATGAAATTAATTCATCTAGGTAAGACTAAAGATGAGCGATCAAATCGGTTCCCTCAAGTCGTTTTTAATGAGCCGTCCATCAGATATATTGGTTCCGTTTTTCAACTGATACTCACGCTAGAATGGACTGAGTTGGCCGCACTATTCGGTATTCCACCGGCTGGTCATTATGTAGAAGCACAAGTGAGATTTGTTACGTTGCTTCTATAATTTAGATACGAAAAACCATGTCGAGAAGCAAACGTGCCACTTACGTTGTTTAATGATGTTATATCTAGTACAGCGTTGAATCACTGACTTCAACGTTGACACATGCACGGACTGATTTACTCATATCACTTGGGTCACCCATTCCAAAGGCAACAAATCGTCGCGCGCAATCGGCACAGGTATGGTCCGTTGACTATGCATTAACAGATCGTGTGGAATGAACAAATGTTAAGTTAACTAGTCACTGGTTGAAATCCAGCTAAGGCAATTAGTTTCCAAACAATTGATAACAAGAATGAGCAAATAAAAACCACATTAGTTCCCGTTGTTGGCATGGTCGACAGTATGATTATGACAAGTATTGACCGTACATCGCTAATTTGGTTGCCGTACGTCAAGATGAAGAGGGGGGCCGAATCCAGCAAGCTGACTGACTTGGGTACTGTGCACTGATTGAAAACCGTTCCGGCAACTGCCAGTCGACCAAATGAGAAAACCTGTACCAAAAATCTATGCGAGTGATCGGTTAGGTTAATGCTAACAACGAAACGCAAAAAGAAAACAGAATACAACCAAGGAAGTCATCGTAGCACCAAAACACTCGTAATTTCTGTCATCTACCTCCTGGATTCTATCTCGACTGCAACTAGAAAACTGCGAATACCGTCATATATGAGTCACGGATGATACGGGGCTGATGGTGTAACGCGCGATCGAAACTAGTTAGCATGCACGGATTGAATTTGAAGTGAATTTGAAGTACTACGAGGACCCTGAATCAACGTACAGTCAGACATGCAAGGAGAACAGTTGCATTTAAATTTAACTCCGTCAGCCCTTTGTACCTTTTTTAGTATCTTTTTTGGTTACTCTAGTATCGCCGCGTGTTGCGTAGTGTACCTTTGGATACAATCTTTGTCTGAACTGGTTGCATGCTACAATAGCTCACCGAAAGATTACCGGTATGCTGGGATGACCGGTTGGTTGTAAACATAAAAACTGATCAGTGCTGCAGATTTGGTAAGTTGAAAGAGATCCAAGTACGAGAAACCTGGACTCCCGCTGAACTTGGGTCAACGACGGAAACACCACGCGCACATACGGAATGTACTCTACCACCACGCCTAAAGCTTAAGAATTTTACATTTTGATTCAGTGACCCATCCAACCCACTGTAACATGTGGAGTCCAATAAATGACAGTAGATTGATTGTCCAACCAGAATTTACCGATCAAGTCACTCTGGAATCCACCAACGCTGCCAATGGACATTGAAATTGTACAACTAACTCTGTATTGCTGGTAGTGCACATGATGCTTCTAGGAATACCGTTTCTGTCGCCGTTTCCACTCTGGCCTGAGTCCGGATTATTCGCAATCGGGTTTTTTTTAAATTAATAAATCTGCCAAAGTATTTGTCAGTAATGAAATTCCAGAGCTCACCGGTGGCGTTGGTGGACTACAGCGTGAAATGATTGAGAAATCCAGTTTGGGTAGTCGGTCTCCTGGATAATTTGGTGAATTGCACATGGCACCGTAAGTTGAGTGGTTGGCCGTGTCTAAATGTCAAATTTCTGAACTCTGACGTGGTTACGCAGCTCAGGTGTTAGCTCTCGACATACTATTTCTGTCGCTGGTTCCAACCCAGTCAGAGACCAAATTTTGCGTGATCGTTTCTTTTGTGACTAACTAATTGCAAGCAAACCAATGTTCGACACATCAGTGCGTGACAAGCAAAACGCACCGGCTATTTGGAATCCCAGAAACTAAGTTAAACTAAGCCAAATAACACCTAGGAGACCAGTTAAGTAAATTATGGCAATGCGAATATTTCGGGTGGACATCTTTCAACTCGCTGCAGGTTAGTACTAAAAAAGACACCGCAAGGCAGTTAAGCTGACGTCCCAATAGGAATCTTGTGTAACAAGACATCAGGTGTGTGTAACAAAACAACATTAGTGACTTCTCCAAACCGAGACACCCGTCCTATTTCAATCCCCACACTGCCCCCATATTACCAGGAGAGTGTGATTGGTCAGATCTCTATCCAATGACTCTGTCAGCATGATCAGCATGCTAAATATGATCGGAAGGGTTATTTATACGCACAGGCCGGCTCACAGTATCAACAGCCATTCCAATGTTGACGGATGCATGTGAGTAAACAGCTACAGTCATGAGCAAAGCAAGTCTGAACGGCCATAAAGGTACGAACAAAGAGGAATGTTGGTAGTGTTTAGTGAAGGTATAAATGTATCGAACATTGGTCGAACTCAACCCGGAGCACATACACACAATAGTGCATGACAAGATCGAAAGCACGTAGTCAACTGCTGATGACGACCGTATTAAATAAGTGCAACACCAAAACCTAATTCAAACCGGGTTTCGATAAGAATGTGAAGACAAAAATGTGTTGAAAACAACGAAGCCGAAACGGAGTGCTAAAAGGATTGTTAGGCAGTATTGACATGATAAACGTTAAATGTGATGCTATATATATATATATATATATATATATATATATATATCTGGGGGCGATGATAAGCGAGGCGCTCATGGATCAGGCGTCATATTGCTTAGGCGAAGCCAGGGAGGCAAACAAGGGTCGGACAATTACCAGCAGGAGAGAAACCCAAGCACAGGCAGGCACATCGCGATTAGCTAACAGGGAAGGAGCAAAATAGGGAGGACATCTTAGAAATGGTAGTTATACACAATTCAATTTTAACAAACCGTTTGATAGGGAGGGTCTTGAAAGGTCACCATTGCCGGATATCGACATGTATCGAAGGGCTGTCCTTGTGACTGTGAGTTCGCTGAGTCATTGAAATGTGCACGACAAAAGTTGAAAAGAGACGGTTCGGACAGGGAGCAATGTACGGTTCGCTCTTCCGTACAAGCTTCAGCGAATAAACCTAAGATGTCCTCAAATGACCTGTGCGGACAACAATGAGAAAGTGTCGTACAACAAAAATGTGTGAGCTGAAGTGGAAGAACTGCATCACTAAAATTCGACTAACTACTGTTATTCTGACAGGCCATACTTGTGATAATAAATTTAAATGAAACCTTGTGTATAAACATTTACTAATGTGTTAGAGACCACTGTGTTTATCACATGAACAGATGGCGCTACTGACCTTGCATGCATTGACCTTGAGCGTAACCTGCCTAAATAGGTTTGAGTTGTTTTCACTCTGATTTACCGAAGGGTCGGATGCACAAAGCACGTGACTGTCGTTCCATTGTACATACTAGTCAGCGGCTACGGCGGTTTTTGTTCTTCCTGTCGCTCCGAGCAAGTTAGGGATACATCAGTGGCAACTAGATCGATCCTAGCAGTTTACATTAAAGGACTGCGGCGGAACACACAGATGTCTGTAAATATTGTGAACACAGAACAAACTCATTGAAACTCTGACAGAAAAACGTTGCACTGTTCAAGGCATCCGTCCGGTTCATCAAGATTAATCAATGATAACCTCACAGAATTCCCATGTGGGTCACATTCAGAAATACTGTTCGAATCATGATGCATGAGAGTTCGGGATATATTCAGTGTGTATTATGCAGCTTAATAAGACTGGCAAAGCGACGTCACTGATGCGAAATTTGGTGCAGCTGAACACCAGAGGTATAGTAATTTAATTCTGCTTCGAAAACCAACAGATATGAGTTCTGCGGAACAATAGTGTCTCATACAGATATCCAGCGCATTCCATCCTTGATACAAGTGATTGCAAGTCAAGAAACAGGATTCGAAAGATTTCGTGTCCTATGCTGACAAATCTGATTTAGGGGCCGAACGGTCCAGCCCTACAGATCCGTTCAAATGTTTGCCTTTTGTCAGTGGACTCCAGTCTACCGTCTAACGCTGACATCTGAAACTGCATCCTGTTGCAGCTACACATTTTCTCAGGGTTCACCTTCTAGGTTATCATCGAGGAATAGCAAAAGGTGACTGATACAAAAATCAAATCCGAATTTATAGCAAAAAAGCGCACTAACCAAACAGGTTAATCGACAAGTTGTTTTAAAAAAGCATCAAGACCACCAGTTCCCCTTTCCGATCTCTTTTCCAACCGTTAACAGAGGCCTCATACTGCCTACTGAAAGTGTGGAGATCGGCAGTCTGTAAAAGATTATTCGTTTATAAATTGAAAGTGTAATTTGCGTGACTGGAGGGGAAAAGAGCAAAAATAATGATGCTGCAGTCAACAGACATGTTTTCGATTCAGAGGACCTTACCATTAACATTTGGCGTGTCAAACTGAACCATTTCACACCTCTGGTATCGCCCTTACTGCCATAGTAAAATTTGCCCTGAACGTAGATTTATTCGAAAACTATCATTGGTGTTCCGCTGGTTGTGTATTTTGATTATGCTTCACGCATTGTTATCTTACATTGTTCACAGGAGGTATTGGGTTTCCCAGATCCGCAACACACTGGCAAAGGGCTTCTGGCGTTCAAATGGTTGACACAAGAACCGTTGACCATGTACACAATTTTCGCGTCCGCAAATCTTTTGCACTGGCAATCGTAGATGTAATCCATTTAGCATTTACCAGATATAGGAATTAAAACTTCGGAGTATCCTCATTGAACGGTTTTGTAATTCGTCTGCCAAGAACAATAACATATTCTCATCATCGGAAGTGTGAAAAAAGTGCACTGATCTCCAACACTTTATAAACAGTTCTTAACTCATCGTCCAGCCGTAAGTGGAACATACCAGTTTTCCCGTAAGTCTTGGATAACGCACTACAACAAAAGCGAAAAAGTACAACACAAAAGTTGTATTCCGGACTGAAAGACCAGTGCCATACGCTGTCACTGTTCAAACCAGTAAAGAATTCAGTCGCCCAAAAATGGTGGGTTCCTTCATCCTCATTAAGTAATCAGGGGTGGGCGGCGGCCCGGGCCGCAGTACTTTCTCGACAGGCTAAAAGTTGTTGTTGTTAATGATATATGATGATGATGAGTCGCTGTGAAAAACGTCGAACGAGTCATCCCGCATCTGCACAGACTTCACGCGTTCAAATGATGCAACTGAACCCCACCGGTATTCACTCCTAGTGACTGAGGACTTCTTCACAAAACGCAAGGGTGGGCGCACACTTTCAAAAGTTTGTTTCTCAGATGACCAACTACGAGTTCAAATTGACTATGGGTCAAAGCAAATGTTAACCAGATACATGTTATGGGTCTTATCGTTATGATGGAATACTGTTTGGGACGGTGTTTAAGTGGGCTCCCAACAATCGTGATAAAATGCTTCCTGGGATCCTATTCGCTGTCACTTACAAGGATGGTGGCATAACTGTCAGTCACAGCGTCGATGAACGTATCAATCACTTAAACGAACTTACGAAGCACATAGGGCAATTTGGATTTCATATTCTTATATAAAATTGTTCCTTTTTCTCCCACACATCCCGTGACTTAGGTTTTAAAGTTCACTCCAGCGGACGATATCCGGACCCAAATAAAGCCAGTCATTTGTGAAGTGCAATCACCCACTTACATCAGAAGGTGGGCAACGATGAGGGTTGGAGGTGGACAGTTTACAGTCAGAACCAAGTCAGTTTGCACCTTCAGTCTTTCGGGGTCATGTATAAGAAATGTCTGCTAATAGCCCACTGTGTTGAACACTGTTTTTTGATGCCCTAGAAGATGGATGCCGGAAAAACGATGATCTGGCATGTAACAACAAAGACAGCTATCGGTAGCTCGGAGTCATTTCCAGATCTGTGGCTCTCGTGCCACAGTCTGTGATCGAGAACCCCATGAGAGATGACAGAGCTAGTTGGGTTCAGCGGCGTAAACGTTGTCTGCATTTGGCTGAATCGTCTGTGAAACGTGTAGTTTAAAAGGCGGAATATCGAAATCTACAGGGACGTTAGCTTAAATACCAACCCTCTCCCTCCTATTACTTATAAACTAAGAAATGGTTTTCCCTCATGGCAGTTTTGGGCCACCGACGTGATTGGCGCCGATGATGGCAGCCGGGAAACAAACAGCCGTATGTTGGTAACTTTACTTTATGGTAACTTACTAACTGTAATGAACTTTGAGCCTCAATTGAAAAAGCCTTGCTTCCGTTCGTTCGGTGCAAAAAAACTAAATGGATACGAAAAAGGGTGCTTCATACGAAATGAATGAGCCAGTGTAAAAGTGAACCATAGCGGTCACCATATCATTCAGGTCGATCACATCTGTATTCAATGAATAAGATGATAGTCTAAATTCTCACCGGTTACAACGTCGCACGTGCGACCTAGCGAAGTGGTTAACAGCAGTGACTATAACTTCTACATATTATTCCTTTCGAGCTGTCAGAATGATTTAGTTGCTTCTATTTAGATAATTCACCCAGAGGAAAAAATATCCTGATTTAGTCCGATTATCTGAAAATGCCTTCTGTCAAAGTCGAGCGTAGTTGGCAAGCTTTCTTCAACAACCTAAATAAGTTATTGTAAACTGGATAGAAATGTTACACAAATATGAGGACAGAAGTAACATACTCTTCAAATTCGTCCAATGAGTTGAACGCGGCCATCGCTCCCATGCGTTCGCCTATCGGAGAAATCAGGTCAATGTTGACCGAACTCCGTGCACCTGTAGCAGTTACCAGTCGGGTGGGGCGATCAGGACAGTTGTCGCTATCGGCTGATTGAGCTACTGAAATCGTGGGCGACCAATGGACGGTTGGAGTTCGGACTGAGCCGTCTACACTGGGCACAGCCGATGAAGCAGGATCTTGAGGCAACACCGAATTGTCCAACTGCTTTTCATCGGCGCATCCCGAATTTATAGCGATGAACCGGGCTGATGGAACACAAGTGGATACGTATGTGGTGTTGACTGCATCAAAGCCAACTGTGTTCGAACTCTTTCTAAATTGGGACTGGTCGCTGAAAGTAAAAAGACAAGACGAACAACCAAAAGATTTGACACATTCAAGTTAGTTTTCGAAAAATCGTGCAGCATTTGAGATGAAGATAAAACCTCAACATTAAAGAATGGATTCATTCATTGTAAACAGAATGCCATAGCTTATTGGTTGATACAGTGAAAGAATTCTTGCTGATACAACAATAAGTGATCACCTGCAAAACAGAAACTGAAGGTAAATATTCGTCCAATGGCATCAACTAATTCAAGCATGCGTCCAAGAATAAGCACAATATGAGACCATCATAGAAGTAACAACAGACGATCAGCCTGATGATATGAAATATCAATTTACAAAAGCTGTGAAAAACCTGGAACATTCAATATTGACACAAAAATGGTGTGAACAGCGTGACTGATGAGTTTCTATAAACGCATAAGCTGGGTGTGTACCAAAAATCTTTTAAACAAAGAGTAAATGCTCATGAGGAATAGAGGTGTTTATGGAAAAACACAAAATAATTCATCCCTAAAACAACAGAAACAGCAGTTGTCCTATTAAAATATGCATGAAAAGTTTGCTGAAAGTTGTAGATATCAGAAGCATTTATTTCGTTCTGAGAAGGCGGTATGTTCGAACAGCAGACAAAAAAGTTAGTTACCGCTTTTCTAGTGGGGATACGGCGCGTGAGCAAAGGAGGTCAGGCTAGGTGACAGTGCTCACTTCCAACCATAGAAAAGTAGCGGTATATCCTACTAGTCATTAGGAAGTAGTCAGAATATTTTGAGAAATCACCCGGCAGCATGAGAGTTACGACATGGACACCACAGACTGCTGTGTTGGAGCGCTTTGTCATACGTACACGTATGCGACACGATCACCATCAGCTCAGTTAACGGTTAGAGCAATAATGGACGACCTCGTCAGAAATGGATACGACTGTCTCAGGAACAACGAAAGAATCAGATGCTCTCGACTGTTTAGACTGACCCGATAAACACGACGATCGATCCGTCCTCGATTTGTCCAGCATACAAAGTAGCCTGGAAATGCCTAAATTTGACAAAAAAAACCTATCAATTTTACTTCTTATGGAAAACTTCGGCGGGAACCGCGGCGATCTTTTAGGGAAAAAACCGATTCGTTTCTTTCGTTCGGCACCTCGAGCGCTCAGATACCTTATTAAAACGGTGATGATCCCAACAATACGCTGAGTTGGATTTTCTTCAGCCGACAGCCACCAACTCAAAACACTCGTATAATCAGTCAGGACAAACTACGCACTGCACTTCACGAAAAGATCACGTTCATTCTCGGTAGGCCACGTAACCATCCGATCACAGTGGAACCATTAATCAGACAGAGGTAACTGGAGGCAATCAGGCCTGTCTAATTATTGTAGTGTGTCATGCAAGTTCAACGCTTGGAGAACACGTGTGTATGTGTCCCATACTCTATTTATGTCTGCTCCTGACCCTTTCTGCTACCTTGGCGTGGTGGTCAGGCTTGCGTGCTGTTCAGATCCTGAGGGCTGTGCTGACTGTGACTTCGGTCCTTGCGGGTTCAACATTGTCAGATTGGCCGAAGGGGAGCAGCCAGACAAAAAGCACATGCGTGAGTGTCTGTGGACTTCTATCCATTCTTTTCTTCGGCTTTGTTGGTGCATTGTATGATGAACGGTCTGCCTGGCTTTTCATAGTCCA
>QNGE01001848.1:78681-115333 GCA_008508345.1 Paragonimus westermani
ATTACGAATGTATCGTCAACATATCGTACCCAGAGTTTCGGTTTGATCTTTGGTAGCGCGATGTTCTCTAACCTCTGCATGACAGCCTCTGCGATAAATCCGGATATGGGCGAACCCATTGGAGTTCCTTTAAGTTGTTGGTAGATTTGGCCATTGAATTTGAAGTACGTCGACAAACATAGCTCCATGAGATTGCATATGCTCTCCGGTTTCAATGATTCATTCGGTCGGGGATTTCCTTCTAACAGCTTTCGAAGTCTCTTTAGCTAGGGTGAGGTCAGTGGATGTGAAGAGTGCTGTGACATCAAACGAAATCATTGTTTCGTCTTCTTCTATCCTCACGTGTTTTAGTTTGTTCAAGAATTGTACAGCATTGCTGATGGAATGCTCTGATCCGTCGATGCGATATCGTAGCCGTTTGAATAGGTCTTTGGCCAAATTGTAGGTTGGTGTGCCCGGTAGAGATATAATTGGCCGTAGTGCGACATCATCTTTGTGTATTTTTGGTAGTCCGTAGAACTGAGCAGTGGTTGCATCTTTCGGCTGCATTTTCCAGCGCTCCCGTTTGCTTATCTCATGCGTAGCCTCTAGCTTTTTCAGTGTGCTGTTGATTTTGTTGGCCAGTTTTTTAGTGAGATCAGCATTGGGTAGGCGGTAGGTGGTTGTGTCGTTGAGCAGTTGTTTTGCTTTCTTCACGTAGTATGCCTTGTCCATACTAACTGTCATCGGTCCCTTATCAGCTGGCAAAATGATGATGTTATCATCCTTCTTGAGGTTGTTCGCGTTGGGAAAGGTTATTGGTCAGCCAGCCTACTGTGGGTCAAGACTGGCACGATAGTTTGTCGGATTTGGTGCTGTGCCTTTTCCAGCAAGACGTTAGATTTCATTATGTGTTCCAAGTTTGCCAATTATTTTCTGTTTGGTGCATCTTTCGTGTTAAAAACTGAGTCCTTTTACAAGTACTATACGCTGAAACACTCACGCACTGATGATGTCACCTCGCTTGGTGATGAAACGTTTGCAACCTAAATGCCAAGCTCAGCGAACATATCAACACCAAAACCACCAACCCGAGCTACGAACAACACCACCACTGTTCCCAACCATCAGTTACCTCCCATGTTAGATGGTTTCACACGAAATCACTTGCAAAATTCGGTCGCAGCACATAATGATGAGTTAAACTCACGAAAGTAGTACATGCCATTTTCGAAAAACTGTTGGGTGCGGGCCAAACAGAAACGGTGGGGAAGCAAACAAACTGTGGCGTAATCAACAACACGGTGGTGTGACCCTTACGACAACTCGCCTACACATCGGCAAACCATGTACAGCAACAGCTAACAAAAGCGCACTTAATGTCACATCCAGTTCGGCAATTGATGTCAACGGAGCTAACCTAGACAGTGTGATTTACGATCGCAAATGGACACTCACAACCGATGAGAATCGCCAACTTCCAGAACGAAAGCACAAAGAAAATCTCAATTTATTTTATACTGGTTATTTCATAGACAAGACGCATCAGTGAAATGAAGAATTACGATTGGTGCTGGCGCTTCAGCATTCCCATCGGTCGACTCGACTCCGCTTGTAGCTCTTTGTTTTAACGCGTGGCGCACTTAACTTGTTTTAGTCCGGTGCTAGTTATAACAAAATCCGATGCTGGAGCAGTGTGCTATCCCGATTGGTCCTCGTGCTGACATACCAGTCTGTTTGCGTTGTCAACACTGGCCATAGCTTTCTGTGAATCACAGGTTGACTTCGTATCGATGCGTTTGTCCAAACCAATCACTTTAAAACAGCCTGAGCTAATTCACAGACGAATAGTCGATACAGCAGTAAATCTGTCCGTGGCGATCCCCACTTCCAGCTGAATGAAAGGTCGCTCTAGTTTAAGATGTCTGAAGAACTTAAAGGTCGGAAATACAACCATTACGGACAATAAGCTCAAAGCAAACGGACTGGAGGCATAAATCAACAAATATAGCCACCCTAACAAACAGTATTGATGAATTAATGATGAGTCGTAGGGGATTTCGGTTTTCATTTAAATTGAGCATCGCCTACAGTTGATCGTAGTTGCCGCATTCCCATAGACTTTCCAGTTGGCACCTTTCGAAAAGAAGCACTAGACTTGAGTTTCGCTCTCAGAGTTCGTGAAAAGAGCCGACTGGAAAGTCTATGAAAATGGGGCAGCTGCGACCAGTTGTGCGTGATGTCCAATCTACATGAATACTGGTGAACGTCAAAAACGCGGATCCCTCACGTCACACGTGAAAAGAAATCAAGCAGTCTTCCAAATCACATTTGCATGATTCATTGCTACTTTACAATCCACTTTTAGCCACCTTAAGCCGAAGAGTCCAAAATCATTCCAAATGAACAAACCAGCTGTGACAAAAAACCCACCGTGTTGGAAATATCTCTCCACTACAACATAACCCAACAACAACTGTGACAGGACGTGAACCGCATGACCGCGCAGACCGTTAAGATAGCGCTCGGAAAGGTCAACCAATCGTTGAACGGTTTGTTGGAATTTCACCACTTCGGCTTCCTGTGACTGGATGGCAGTAGGGTCAGAAGGTGATCGACGTCCTGCTCCACGGCGAATGCGGTGAATGTGATTGTCAATCAACCGCAGAATCTGGTTTGACGGAAAATGGGCCATGACCGAGGTCACCTGACCAGCGTACAGTTTGGCCTGCGTTCGCAACTCACGCTCTAGCTGAGGAGGCAATCTTCCAGCTAGATGAGCAATTGTATCCTGTAAAATAACAAGGACAGGTAAACAAACGAGTTAGTGAAAAGCTGCTGCATCGAAATTTCCCAGTTTATGAGTGATAAGTATGTGACGATCAGTCGAACTTTGGAAACTGGATCAATGACTCTCAATTGAAGCATATTCAAAAGGTTTGGTCTGACAATCCCTAGGGAATTTAATGAAACCACTTATCATGGACGAATCACAGCAATACAAGAATGAGCCCCGTTTTGAGTTTATGAAAGTTTCACAAGTGACAGATAAATGAGGTGTCAAAGTACTATAAGAGCAAAACACAAAAGAGCGACTAATAAATTAGTTCAACATGCCTGCTGTACATTAGGATTGAAACGAACAACGGCGAGGATGAGAATAAAGCCAAAATGTAACCAAGAGCTGACAAGCCTCCATCAATGGGGCATGCTCGACAAGTAAAAGGGATGCGAACAGCTGTACGGGTAACAGCAAGAGAACCAAAAATACCAGAAAGTTTAGGCGGATAGGGTAGATTAGCAATCAAGTGGTCGAGCTAACCATAACAGTGTTCACCTCCATGACAAGCATGCCAACAATTGTACCAAAGATCGAACAGTCCGCAAGAGTTGATGTCAGTAATTGCACGCGGGTAAGAAAAATGTGTAGGTGGTAATTTCAGACGTTAAAGAACTGCGGGATTCGGCGTCAGAGAACACTGATGTACCATCAACAAAAGAACGCATCGACAGAGCGGTTTAGTCGTACAATGAGGGAATGGCTAAACAGTAGAGAAAAAACTGAGGAGATAGACTATCAAAGATACTGTTTGTACATCGCATGAAGGAGCATGCAACAATGCAGTTCAGCTTGCATACAGAAAGGAAACTGAGGATACTCTTGGATGTCTGTGTCCGGAGACACGGAGAGACGGTTACTACTCCAAGAACCTCTGGAACACCGTGCACTTGAACGGTTAATAAACACAACGCCGAAACAAGGATATGGTGTGAAGTACAACACATAAGTGGCGCTTATTCAAGAGCGGAGATCAGGTAAAAGTAAGAGATCACATTCGACCAGAAACATTTAGTCTCAGTAGGACAAAACTTGTAAAACGACGGAACAGAACATCTGCTATCATGAACAGTAGGCAATAGATCAATGTTGTACACCTGGAATCTTCGCACAATTGCGGCAGGTTCCTCGAAAGAGGAGCGTGTGATGAATGACCAAATTGGAAACGCGATTACTCCAACACGCGGTGGAATATCTCGACGCAGTGGTGATATATGGCCGAATCCCGTGGCGTGTGGATTGTGGACAATACGAGCGACCGGATGAGCCGTCGCTCAACGAAACCGGATCAATGGGCGAGAAACGGCAAACAAAAAACCCAGGATAGAAAGTGTCAATGACATGCACAAAACCTGGTTTGTGGCCAAGCCCACTCGGGGATGGAGACAGGACAGCAGCCGTCGGAATTTGAGGCGATCGCAGCGTGCAAGGGACTAAGTGGGGAGGCACAACTTTTGAGGGCACGCGGGTGGCGTGAGAATATGCAAGTAGGGCACTAAGACTCGTTTTACTGAAGGATATTTCGTTAAAGTTCGTACAGCATGAACACACCCTGTCAGTAGTTGAGACTCTAGGCCCGATTGCCAAAAGTTAACTGCAGTATTGCCTCCGAAGTAGACGTGAAATGGTAACTGCACGCCAGCGTTGCGAGCTAAGAATGAGGTCCGAACTAAGTTCAGTTCCACTGATCACTAAAATGGCCACTGGAATCAAAAGGACATTTCAAAAAACCTCAAAGATAGGCGACGCATTTCGGTAATTTTAAGAAAACCGAAACGAGGGCATTAAAGAACGAATGAACCAAACCACTAAAACTGTGCGCACACAGACGCACATATACACACACCTGTAGTTCTAATAACGGTAAGCGAGGATCGTGCAGGAAACTCATGAGGTTTTCCAGACTTTGGTTTATCCAAGGAGTGAGAAATGGTTCCGGTAGCGCATAGCCCAGCAGCACTTGTTCCAATGAAGCCAAAAGACGTGAAAAATGGTGATGAATTTTTTCACCACTCAATCGGTGTAGGGTACTAGTGGATTGGCAGAGATTAGCCAAAGGGAATGACGAACCGAATGATTGACTCGACGAAGAGTGAGCGAAGTTGGTTGAAGCAGCGGAACGCAATTCCAAAGCATGATCGGGTGAAATGGTACATAGCGAGGCACGTTTTTTACGTTGGTCTTCCAAAGATGCACACGATGAGCTCACAGAATCCAAAGCATTAAAGCATGTGTTATGTACCTTCAAGTCACCCTGTATGGTTGCTCGACGCTCCACTGAACTGGCATCACAAGGAAGTAGCAGGGGACCACTGAATAAGCAAAAATAGAAATAAAAAGACTGCGTGAAAAATGACCAAACAATGTGAAGTTCACTTCTGCAGTTAATTCTGCATACTAACCGATTGTGACCTATAATCGTGTCGGCCGGAGGCATTTCGCTGGCGCGTAAGTAAAAGGTAGGTACGTGATCAACTGACCAAATTACACAGTGTTGCTTGTGCTAGCTAAGTCAGCTAGTGTGTTGCATGTCGAAACTGTAGCACTTTGAGCAATAATCACAGAGGTCGATAATGATTATATAAAAAATACCGGGATGGCCAGGCGATGGTGTGGTTACGGTCTACCAAATCCAAAACTGGAATATCAGGTGGCGCCAGTTAATGCAGTCCTCCACGGTGAGGACAGCTGGTGCAACAGCATGACGCAATCAACAGAGTGCTTGCACCCCGACAGCTGTTAGCTCTTTGAAACAAAGGTTCCCCAATGTCGTTTGTGAAATATACCGTCGCATAATTTTTTGTGCCAGTTTCACTTGTAACATAGAATGACGGTAAAGCTGGCTTACTTATAGGGTTGCAATATTTTCAGCTGCGTCGGATCGTCCAATTTAAGACGTGCTAATTCAGTCCCTGGTTCCAGAGTAGAGCCCGGGATGCGTTTGAGACTGATCTCACCTGAAGCGGGCACGCGTAATTCAAGCACCAGTTTCATCACCTCGATCAGCGCGAACACTTCATTGGCCGATACGTGGGCGCCGTCTGCCACGGTGAACTGGAGCAGCTTCCCGGTCGAGTGGGACCTGATTAGAAGTCAAGCGAAGTGCATTTTAGTTCGGAAGTGTATGCGGCCTTGAAAGCGAAGTCGCATGTGACCTGAGCACCAAGAAAACGGGGGTCTACCTGAGCACTGATGGGTCTGTTTCCTTAGAAAAGACCATCGTCCGGTTGTTAATCGCCGTTCGGTAGCCCTGGGTGTCTTCATGGCAATAGGTCATATAACTCGCCAGTTCGTGACAGACCAGTAGGCCGTCTGACGACATACGATGAGCCTCGATACAAAGAAGACTTCCGTTGGAAATCAGATGGAAGCTAGACGGTCCAGTCCGGAAGACCTGGCGGCAGAAAACAGTGGAATATCGAGGTACCATTCACAGATTAACTTTGCGCCCAGAACTACGGCACAAGATGTCCATTTGTTAGTCCATACTTTAAAAATATGGTAAAAAGGTAAGTAGTCAGGGATTTTATTGGTTTATATCAAAAACCACATACATTCGATCACTGAATTTGAACCCAACAGACTGATTGTGAAATTCATTTAAGTGTGAAATTCGCGATCAAATGTGGAAGATATTCAAGTGGTAAAAACAACACAAAAACAAATACCGGTCCCTAACCGCACATCTTCGAATGAAAGATTTTACAAAGTTTCCAACAGAATTAATAGAGAACAGACTCCAAACCGATACTGTCCCATCCATAGCAACAATCTAATTAAATGGGTCGAACTGTTTCTTTTTAAAGACATAGACAGGTCTCTGCAAACCTCAACATTAAGACACCGCTCGATGGATTCCAGCCAAATCGGGCTGTCTTAGTGGTTACACTTCTCCAGCGTTGATGCAGCTTCGACGTAATTCGAAGCTCACGTTATTGATAAACCGATTGAGAATAACACAACGTCATGAGCAAGTTGTAATACTCTACGTTTCAAACACCTCAGGTGGCCTTCCTCAGGAGTGTTGTAATCAAAATCACATTTCGATTACAGCATTCCTGAGGAAGGCCATCCGAGGTGGTTGAAACGTAGAGTATTACAACTTGCTCATGACGTTGTGTTATTCTCAATCTGTTCATCAATAACATGCTAAACACGACACAAACTGTTTGACTTCATTCGTACTAAATCTGGTGTAGACATCGTACGAAGCACACGTTCATTCGGTTACTATGCAAAAAAATCGGAGGTGAAGATCGTGCAAACAGACCCCGCAGACGGAATCGGGCATCACAACCAGTGATGGAGATCGGACGGCGTTGTTACTGGACGTAGCTTACTAGGTTCATGATGGTGAGTTATTGACTTAAGAAGCAAGTTAATAGGTTAACGAACTCGATCAAGAGAAAACATGATCAATATTTACATAACAGCAGTTACTATAATAGCAATGAGCGTCATTCGTTACTCGAAAACACTAGCATGACGCTACAAAAAAATTACAATAAATCTCATAAAAGCAAAAAAATAACGAAGTCATTAACAATCACATCGAGCTGTGGCTATGTGATGAAAGATTCAGGATCAATAAGCGAGGGTGAGCGGTTGTTTACAATTGCAACTTCACCTGGTCTAATCATGGTTGTGCTTAATCAGTTAGGTTGAAAACAAGAAACAAGGCCAACTGCATTAAATGGCACGGAAGGCCAGACAAGCGTAACATAACGTGGTCCTGAATAGTTGTTTTTGGCCAAACTAAGGTCAGTGTGGTGCTTCAACGGTTGAAACCTCGTCTTCGTGAACTCGCCGCTCAGATTGCTTCCGTTTACATACCTAACGGTGTAGGTGGGTAGTTAGTAAAAGGCAGCGGACGAATTACTTAATCCAAGGGCAAAAAATGCATATAACAATCTTTATACAATGTGACAGATAGTGCACAAAATTAGGACGTACAGTGCAGTCAGGGGTGAACTAGAATGTCCTCAGTGCCAAAAAAACAGTAGTATGAACTGCAATTTATTTGTGTCAAGGCTACACAAAGCAAGCATAATGGAACGTCAACGTCAGCTGGTGCTTACCTTGACTCCAAATTTAGTGCCACCAGAGACCAAATTCACATCCACACAGTTTGTCAGCGTGTTAGAAGGTAGAAATTGACCACTAGAAAATTTACGGAAATTGTAAGATGTCATGCAGACTCGATTATTTTCTTAGTCGTGTGCATGCACATACATTCGTTTACAGCTTCAAATATAAAAGCTAGAAAGGACTAACCTCTAGACGAGCATCTGCATCTGAACCAACAGACTCCATGAACTACTGCCACCACTGTATGGCTGCAGAAGAATGTTGAAAACACTGAAGTATAACAAATTGTAAGCAGGTGCAAACATTGTGTCGGGGTTTTGAAAACCGGTGAGTGAAGAAGTCTCACGTTAATAAAGGTCCGCATAGACAACATCGTGTAACTTGTATCAGAGCAATAAAACTTTGTTATACAAACAACAAACATTTTGCTGGTATGATCTAAAATAGATGAGCGAGTAGTTCAACCTAACCTAAAATAACGCTGGCCGAATTGCGTCTAGGACTTAGCGTAAGCAGCATCCAGTTTGTAGTATATCAGACTATAACGAGTGCAACTGTGGAGCATCTTGTTGGGTCGAACCCAGTGGTCACCCCAACCACTTCACTTCGTCCGATTTAATGAGCCAAAGAAAGTCAGTTGGAATCCATGGAATATAAATTTCTAACCGAAGCGAAAACAATCGAAATTCGATTGCATAACTCGCTCGTGTGCACTCCGAAACTCCTTGTCCAATCTCTGTGGCAATCATGCCCTGTCACCCACACCATAAACACCCGAAATGCCATGTCTGAGCTACGTCATTGTTGGAAGAAGTTATGGTCATGAAGTGTTCGACTTCGTAGATAAACCCGCTAAGTGTTTTGTTCAATGCGCCGACAATAAATATAATGTACTCAGTCGGCTGATGAATTACAGAAAACGGCTGTTTTTCGCATGTATCTGCATTGTATCTGCTACGTAAAGGGAGCAGGGAAATCACAGCATTGCCATCGGACCTACAATATTAGTACTGGATACATCGTTATGGACACCACGCAATCCACTAGAGAGAGAGAGTAACAAGTTAAACGGGACTGCTTGGAATGCAGCTACCATAATAAACTCAGTAGAATCGAAACTGACATTACTTAAGAATGGACTCAAACCAAACTTCTTGTTGCTCACTGGGCAGTCCCCAACGAAATCCACTGTGATTGACAGTTGTCCAATCTACAGACGGAAGCAATCATGTGAACCCATGTGGTCGTATTTAAACAAACTGAAACGGTGCATTACAAGCAGGAAGAGAAACCACTACATGCACACATTTTCAGTAAATACGTTTTTACAATAAACACAGTGAGGACAACTCCTCCATTAGCAAGGCAAACGGATTGTCCATGGGAAAAGAAAGTGGACAGTTCGGATACACGAAAGAAGACTGGCAAACGACGACTTGTTGGTTTTCAAAAATCATTGGTCGGATCTGAGACGAAAACGAGACGAGGCCTAAGCGGATCGTCAAAAACTTACCGTTCCAGATGTAACTCATAGTTTCTAGTCAACTGCCGCAGTGACCGATCGGCAATGTGCAATGCAGTGCACACGACTCCGAGAAGAAGATCGGGTTTCTCTACCTACGAGCAAACGGAATCAGAAGTTGAGTAACGCGAACTAGCGGAAAACAAAAACGGAGTTATGGAGGTAAACAACATTTGAATGAGATAACTGTTTATTAAAGAATAAGGCACACAAAACCCTTACGATACGCTCATAAGCTAATAACACGCTGCAGTGCTACAAAAGTAAAACGAACATATGTGACCGTCATGGGATCAGTAGGCTAAGCCAAAAAAGCACAAACGTTATATCCTACTCACGACCTGAGACAATCAACAAACTGACATCGCACGATATGCAACATAACACCATAAACGGCAGATTACCGACCGAAGTTATGCCGAATGGACGTTAGCTTATCTTGCTCATTCCTTTCGTCCACGGTTTGCAGAGTTGGCTTCAGACGAAGACATATCTGAGTCATTTTAACATTTCTAAGCACTCCCGTTTCCAAAACCTATCACGTTCCTTTAGTTTTTATCTCACCAAATGAAACAAAACTACTCAAGTCCATGTCGACTACCGTATTCACGTAAAGCGGAAAGTGTGTTACAACTACAACCAGCAGGGAAAGGACGCACTAATAAACGGAGATTACACACTATCGAAATTGTTGATGTTTGTGCTCACGGACGACAGAGGGGCGGTTTTTGTCAGATAGTGTGTCTGAACGTAGTTATGGCCCGACGACGGGCTACTTCAAGCCGGCAGAAACAAGCTAACGATTGCCACATCAACGGACCATTACGGGGTACATTTGGCAGATCCTGAAAAACAAGCATAGACGATGCTCACGTGTGACAACGGTATACTCAGCTGATCGACTACAGGGGGAAACATGAAAGAACGAGTTGAGATTTGCAATCGCTAATTGAACTGTATCACCTTCTAACCTGTTCAAAACCCAAATGTAAACCTACCCTGTAGAGTAGTCAAAGTACAACTTGTCAGATGACCACATGGAAGGCCAAAATACAACCGTTTTCGAGCAGTAACCACGCGAGGTTGATGACGCGTGGTAAAGACCACCCACAAGCTGGACTGTATCACATCGACCAACAGAGTGATATTAGCCAGTCGTTATTACGCAGAATAACTGCAAGCACACATTGCCATGATAGAGGAAACCAAATTGGCTGATTGACGAATGGGCAAACCATTACACACAAACATGGAATTCGTGAAATTCAAATTAACCACGATTAACAGTTGGCCCGCCAGTTTCAGAATCACGGTGAGTGGAGCAGCCACCCATCAAAGCGTAGTGCAGAGTAATGTTACCAGTGATTAAAATGGCCTGATCTGACAGACAGCGTAACACTAAACATAACATAGACAGCAAAATGAGATCACCGGCAAGCATGTCACCTGATCTTTTTGGGCAATTCGTTTATCCAGCCAATCCGTATCAATTTTGTGATTCATAAAAGCCTCCGATTCCATGATTTTGATCAGATACTCAACGGTGGTTCGAAAGTCACCACGAATAGACAACTCTTTAAGTGCCAAAACGAGATTTCTGCAAAAGAATGCAAATCGTGATGACAGAAAACGATGACTGCTGAAACATCAGAAATGTGCCAACGTGAATTCAACCTAAATGAACTCGGATAACAGGACGCGGGGGTCAAAGGTCAAACTAATGGGATTTGTTCCGATATGCTAGTGTCCAATAATAAGCAAAAAGAGGCATGCTTGCCAGTTGACGTGTTTGTTTACCACGGTTTACGTTAAATAAAAGAGACCTCCGTCATAATCAGGGTTTGGCTGCCCAAAGCGAACATTTTCATCCGTTCACTCCTCGGCAACGATCGCGCACACGGACGACCACGGTTTACAATTTCTTGGACACACCACTGACCACTTCGATGACTCGTAGGATTCGGGTAGCCCTGATTTCCATAACAGCTATCCGCAGTTGAAGTTCTGTTACCTCAAACCATTCATCATTACCAGCACCCTCAGAGACAACAATACATACGTGGTTCCCACTGAAATTTAACCATAAATAACCACGAATAAAAGGGCACGCCCTGGCCAGGAAGAAAAAAAATGAAGGGAAGGCCTAACTATTAAAAACAAGTACATCAAATAGCTACTTCAAACCATTGACTATATATATATATATATATATATATATATATATATATCCGACATCACTCTGTTTTGTGTGCAAAAAGAACCATTTGTTGCCTTGACAGCGAGTGATCTGTGGTCATTATGTTTTCGTTTTGCTGTATTTCAGAACTGATTGAATCCGTAGAAATGCAGCAAAGTTTGGAATAGTAAAAAACCTGTAATATCAGTCTTCTGTGATTCTTGTTCAAAATCGCAACAGGAAATGACCGGTTAAACAACGCAGTGCTCATTTCTAAGTATAACTCTGATTACAACCAGTGCATACCATAAAACGAAAAGGCTTTTGACATTCACTGATTTTTAGTGAGATGATGAAGAAAATGTATATAAAAAATACCATGATAAGATCATATGGCTGACCTACAGGGATCTATGTCGCTATCACGATGTAAACAAGGAGGCCATATAAATTAAATGCGAACTGGTCAGACTATCACTTGAGATGATCACATATCAGACGACCAGTCTGTACATACCGAGACACGGGTGTCGCCTGAACGAATCAATAATTCCGACGCGTCACAACCTGCAATGATTAGCGGGTCCAAAAACGACCGTTTCAGCATTTGATCAAATGGACCTGATCGCTAAACGAATCGATGAGTCAAGGGGTGTCCTGTGAGTCACTTTCACATAAATCTACTTCCACATGTTAACAACAATAAGAACAACTTTCAACGTTATCCGAACAAGACCAACACGGAGTCCTTTGATCGTTACAGAAGGGAACAAGTGAATAATTGGAGATTCACCCCGATTTAATGCCTTTGGGATCATCCCGAGTGGAAAACAGACAAAATGAAAAACTTCCCTTCCAATATGTGAAGGACAAAGAAAGTGTTTCCGAACACACATTATGCAAAAAGTCATCGCCAAACAGAGAACAGTAGTTTTAAGACAATAAGCACAATGACATTGAACTAGCCCGTTAATGGAGAAAATCCATGAAGGTTCGAGTTACAAGCTAACCAAACAACTACCGGTAGCAAGACATTTTCGAAAAAAGGCTTAAATAACGTCGGTCGTAAACACTCATGGATGTAGTGAAAACTGTGCGTTAACTGTCGAGTTCCCGTACCCACTTGGTAAGATAAGACTGTTTTCCCGTGTAGATGAAATTAGCACTATGAATAACACTCACTCTCTGGCATGCTCTCGGCTTTCCGCGGCAGAGAAACAATGCCCGAATTGAGAATCTGCGAATTCGTGTATTCCACCAGCACTGCCCACACTGAAATAACCCCATACAGACTGACTGCTTTTAAAATTTAACTCTTGTACATCACCCGGTCGAGGCTTGAAGCCCTCATCGGGGTCTTCGCTTGTAATTCGTGCAGCAATCACGTAGCAGCTGGGCGGACGTCGATTCTTCTCCAGTTGTTCGAAGCTGACTGGACAGTCCCATTGCGACGGAATACGGTACAACTCTCGGATATCCTTTATCTGGTGTAACGGAATGCCCATAGCTATCTGATCACAAAAGGAGAAAAGCATTAAAGCAAATGTGAATTTCAAAATAAACAAGACAGTAGCTCCACTTGTGAACAATATAGACGACAGTTCGTATGTTTGCCTCCAAAAACATTAATATCACCACGAAGACTGCAACTCAGCAACTAATGCAAGATCATACTTCAGAAGACCCAATATTCCCTCAGGAACGCTGAACAAAGGGTCTGTTTATCACTCAAAACTTAAGTGCTAACGGCAATTTGTGACCCTTAAGATCCGCAGGGATCACAACTTTGTGAAACTAACGGACACTACGAAGCAGAAAGTGAGTTTCAAAACATTACTGACCTGCCACAAGTGGCTGATGATGTGGACACAAAAATCAGTAAGCCCCAATTTCTTCTCATTGATTTAGCTATAAGCACCTCCACAAAAGTCCACTCCACCTGGGTTTTAAGCATGCCAATTGAATTTGTATTGTGATTTTCATTTTCGATCAACTTATTCGGATTGTTTAAATGGACTTAATACTTGAAAGTACAGAACGATTTGCCAGTAAATGAGCCAGCTAATGACAACAATCCATGTCATACATTAATAGGTAGTACAAATAACAAAAACAACACGTGTACAGTCATTCCATCAACAACCACAAAATGAATTTGTGAGTCAAACTCCCATCAACAAGAGTGCCTAGCTTACGGGCGGCGTTTGAGACGAACCGGTTAATTAGTGTTCACAATCGAAACCAATCGTCTTAATCTCACTGACTCCAACGATGGTCAGGGCGGATAGTAACACGACGATTGTCAGCCCGATTAGTATTCACAACATCCTTTCTGACCTCGGATCGAAACACGAACGAAACCGATAGGGCAGTTGGAAGCAAAGGTCAATAAGGTTAGCTAAAACTTACACACGTTCTCGTTTGTCAACACCGCGTTTACCTACTCAACAGGGGTCTCATAAAGAATGCCAATTAGAGCGCAGTTGTGCGCAAAAGGCGGAAGTGTTTCACTCCACAATCAACAACTGGTCTGGTCTTAAAAGAAATCACCGCGTATCCTGATTCACGCCCATTGGTTCTGCGTAAGTGAATACTTCTTTTTGCTTGCTCTCAAAAGAACACTCCACGGTTGACTGCGTCCTTGCTTGGTCCCATTAGGAAGACTTATTGAGTTATCTTGGCTGGGGCGGATCGTACTGTAGTCACTGCGGGTTGTAACCACCAGCGTTGCGGAGCACACAACCCAAGCAGCGTAGCTGAATCTACACTGTAACACATTTCAAACAGCCTGACTATGTTCTTTTTAGAGCAAGTGTTCATAGTAAACACGGGATCTAAGGGGGTGGCCACTGTTGGCTGGGTTCGTATCCCAGGCTGGGGACCTTGCGATCCACAAAGTCACTGGCTGTACACACTAGATGTGATGACGGCTAATCGGGATCAGTGGCGTGAATGTTGTCGTTGTCTGGTCGCAGTGTCTATGGAGTAAGCGCACCAAGTGAAGCCGGGCAGTGAAAGGCGTAATGAAACTGTCTTGTTGAGGATACCATGCTTGCACTTATAGCTCAGTTGTTTATTCATAAGGTGCAGACATCTTGATGCTGGCTGTTAGAATACAGAGATAGCCGTAGCTTAGTAGTTAGGTCCCTTTCCATCACCTTTTTTCTTCTCTCTTCCTGCACAGGATTCACTTTTCGTTCACGATATTGTGGCAGTTGAGCATCAGTGAGAACCACTGGTACATTGCTGTCTGTGATGAAGACGATTATGAATTCTCACTATGTGTTACAAATTTCCCTCAGAACGCACCAACCGGTAGGCAGATCTGTAAATTAAAGGTGGGGTAGTGTGCTTTGTTGTTTAATGAACTCGGTAGAATAACCAGTCCAGTGCAATTTAAAAGGGATAGGTTGAGGAACGGTTGTGTTTTTTCTCACCTGAAGTTGGCAGGCAGGTAAATTCACGTCAGCAACCACCTCGGTACACGAGTGTTCAACTTGAAGCCGCGGATTCAGCTCAAGAAAATAGAATTGATTGGTGCAAGGATCGTACAAATATTCCACCGTGCCAGCACTCACGTACCCGACAAGTTTAGATAAGCGAACAGCAGCCTGCAAAGATAATGGACAGCTGTGGCGCTAAAGAAAGGGCCAGAAACTAATAACCAAAACAAAGACATCAGCATGTTAGTTTAAGCAAAAAACGCGGTTTGACCTGCGAAAAAAACATTCTCGGACTTCAGATCTTCGTTGGTATTCGTCGAACTTCGATGACATTGAAGCAAAAAGAACACATGTGGCAATTGACATTTATGCTGAAACGAATGAAAATGTCATATCTCCGCGGAGTGGGACAAAACACGGAGTAAACGAAAAGCCTGTGAGATCGCTATGTAAACGTAAAGGTAGGGTTCTGATTTATAAACAACACGGGGTCTAGTGCCATGAAAGATATGGGGTAAACAACCGGGAGACTCGAGCCCCCATATTCATAAACCTGATTATATTGGAGTTCTCTGAACCTAAAAATGTCCTCAGTCAAACAATCAACGCAATACCACTCAGGTCAGTTTGTACAATTAAATCCCAATATGTACACATCATATGGCAATACTTGAATCACCGTTCCAAATAAGTCCAGCAGCCTATTATCGATTCTCTTTATACGACGTCCAGATCCTGGAGAACCGAACATTGACCACAAAACGCATATTTCCTACCACTGATGAGAAGTCCACGGTATGCATCTAAAGTGGCTGTACTGTGGGAATGACAAGTTTTACAGCGTACACGTATGGCACATATTCCGGTAATTACGTTTCCATTTGATGATACATGGTTAGAACGGACGAAGAAACAGAATAAAAATGCTACAAAATGTTTCTTTACCGATGGTTCGTTCATGCAGTTTTCATATCACCTGGATTTCCGTTATCACGGACCAACCCCACCGAAGTTCTCGAACGGTGTGGTAAAGAAGAACTTACGACCGAAAAGTGACGTGACAACATAAACCAACTGTTAACAAGGTTAGACTTATCGGAATACCATAGGATAATTACTGTAGCTCGTTAAACTGATTACCGACCGTGTCGGCGAAGGTCACCACAGCTGCATCTTCCTCAAAATCCGTTGGTTCACATGAATGGCGTTGAGGAATGAAATCAGTGGCTAGTGACGTTGGGTAAGATGGCAGCTAATCGAGCGCATTGGCATGAATTTTTTCACTGTTTAGCCGAGTTGTATGTGAAGTGAGTGCATTTAATGACGCGGGGCAGTGAAAGCCGTAAAGGAGGATGTGTTGCTGATGACGTCTTACTTTAAATGACAGCTCGTTTCTGATGGTTGGGAACAGTGGTGGTGTTGTTTGTAGCTCGGATTGATGTTTTTGGTATTGATATGTTCGCCGAGCTTGGCATTTAGGTTGCAAACGTTTCATCACCAGGCGAGGTGACATCATCAGTGCGTAAGTGTTTCAGCGTTGGCACCTTGACGTTGAATGTTTGCACACAGACGAAGTTATTCTACTAGTTACGTCTCTTCCAGTCCGCTTCTTTCCTTCTTCTCTCGCCCTATAGAGGGTTTGATTTCTTTTCACGGTTGTGTGGCTGCCAGGAATCAATGTGAGTCATTGATGTATTGCTGTCTATGATGTGGAGGAGGATGACCAGTTCACTTGCAGTTGCAGTGACGTATACACAGGCAGAGCCGACCGGCTTGGTGAACTGAATGTTCAAAAAATCATCGTTTCCTAAACGCGTCATGGTAACAGGTCACCAAGTCGACTCAGTAAACTCATCCAAGATACTGTTGCGTAATCGAAACCCAGAGATATTGGCTTTATGCAAGACCAATTTTATCCGAACTTAACAGCCGAGTTTATGTGCAAAAATGGGGGGATGAGGTCACCTGTCGGGCTGCCATGGTCCTTAAGTAATACTTAGTCTGCTTGTAGGCGCGTCTAGCCTCTGTTTGTTTTTATCAGTATGATGTACACAGTTGACATGTTTTACGTTTGCGACTGATGAAAGCAAACGAAATGTTAACTTACTGCAACGCATGTCTTCTCTCTGCTCGGATGAAGTGGTTAAAGGAAACTCGTTGCCACTCCGAAGTCTATCTACAAAGTATACACTGCAATGTGTCAACTGCTGATTAATATGTCCTACAATCAAAGGACGGTATGTCAACAGATTTCTTACACTCTGGTGAAAGTAGTTTGAATACGATGGTCGCAAGTCTGCAGACAGGTTACCTACTGACAGAAGGGGACATTAAAACCATGGTGAATCATGATAAACAAGCACTGTAGCCAAAAAGCCGAGAAAGATATTCAGATAAGGAACGGTAGGAACAGTTATCCGCACTGACAGTAAGTGACAGTTTACACGTGGTCAGAGGATCCAATCATCAGAGCTGAATTTCCTAGGAAAGGGGGTTGAAAACAAAAAGCAATTGTAGTGCTCTGTTATCTGCAGTAAAAATTTGATAACATGTGAACCCACTTATCGGACATCCAACGATGCAAAGTTCTTATGACGAATTTCTTGAAAAAAATCCCCCATGTTACAAGGCTAGACTTTTTCAAATTGATAAACGCAGAGGGGGTTTAAGAAACTGCGCTGTCCAAACAGTAATTTCCATAGTTCTCTCCTCAATAATGGTAGTAGTTCCGTCATTCTGAAAACCAATTAGGGTGTTAATCATACGCGTAGACCTCCATCCCACCGAACTGAAAGGAATGTCAATCAGTGGTTCAATGTTTGCCACCACAGTCCACAAGCCAACCATGTGTCTGAAAGATAGTGTCAATATTTACTAATAAAGCGAGTGCATGTGTACCTCTCACTCGCGTGCAAAACGGAACAACAGTGTTTGTCGCTTGACTGACTGACCTTGAGAAGGCGGGTACATGCATACCCGGATGGAAAGCACACTAGGCGAGGCCAGATGTGAGTTCAAGGTTTATCGGGTGACCGTTGTCTAGAAAGAGAGTACGCTGAGTGGCACTAAGTGCACGACGAAAACTGCCCGCACAGCTTTGCAGCGCAGGCAAGCCAACACAAGACAAACAAAACTAGTATGTTGTGATAATAACGACTGAAAAATACAAATACGTGAATGTTACAGCACAAAGGGGAAATGCCGACCTCATAGAGATTAATAAACCAAAAACGATGAGGGAGCAGTGCAAACCCGATTTGACAGTGGTAGCAGTAAGCATTTCCAAAAGGTTCTCAATCCAAGTTACCGACTTCTGGAAACGGAGTATTAGCGATAAGATTTATACCGAGAACCTGTAAAGTTAATGATGGAACCGGTCCAAAACTCAACCCTCCATTCTGTCCGGTGGGCAGAGCCATTTTTACAGCGGTCTCAACGTGGAAAATACTGCCCGTGAAGTCAGCGTATTCAACGAAATATTTGGGAGCAATGGACTATATATGTGAGAACTGTACACAGAAGGCAAAACCCCGAACAAATCCAAACGTTAAAAGGAGGATGAAAGTCGCTTGCAATCAAACAGCTCAATTAAGACGATCACACAGACAACCCGATTAGTGTAATCAAATTGCTGATTCACAGAATCTAACTACAACTCAGGCCGAACCAAAATGGTGAAATCAACTGGGTGATTGATATCGTTATGTATACGAAAGTAAGCAAACGGCTGATGTTCCCTAAAGGCTTTACATAATATGAGAACGTTGTATACCGTACTTTAACTGTTTTCTGCTCTCCTGTGCATATAGTCTTCTGCGCTAAACGTGTCTATTCAACTGCCCTAAACTGGCACGCAGTTCAGTCTAGGACGTGTACAGCAATAACGATGATGATATTAACCACACCAATAATAATCGTGGGAATAATGGCTGATAACTAAAAACCGCGCGCAACTGTCATTCGGTCACAAAAGAAAACACGAATAATCCATAGAAACCGCAAACAATTCTCACGGAGAGTCCACCTGCCGTTTATTTTGGCTGGTTACAGGTTGAGAGCTACTGATCATGTTTGGCCAGAGAGTGACACCAATAACACCAATCAGAAATGACCAATATTACTAAAAGACAATGTCAACGTCATGGCAATCATACTGATTGTATGATAAACATTAACGCAATCGGCAGCATTTTCATGAAACTAGCGCTGTTTTCGGTCTAATCAACGTTGTCATCACCATTCGAAGGTCAGATGTGATCAATGGCCCCATGTATTCCACCGATGAAAGTAAGTCTAGAGTTAAAAACTCGATGCTTGTTTTTTTCTTGTCGCGCCAGCAGTCTGCATAAAAACCTCAACGCTTCGCATAAAATACTGAGAACAGTGGGAGCCGCGGTTATTGATATACAAAGGAATCTTGAAAGTTCCCAATCTAGCTATACGTTTGGAATTGAGGAATGATAAAATTGGATGAAAAGGATAAGGTGTTGTAAACGAGGTCATCAACAGGAATTTCCAAGCTCGATAACTTTTGCAGACTAACTGACGTTAAGTACACAAACGGAACATGACTGCGTGCAGACATGTTAGAGAGCTGAATTGATGAAACACTTCTGACAATTCGACAGCTGGAGAGTACACCAGGACAAAGAGATTACAAAAAAGAGCACTGTAACAGATGCCTTCAACAACAACAGACATTGTATAAAGAAACTCAGCTATAAAATCTGCCCAAACCTCAACATGACAATTGTAGGATGCAACTGGGAAGACGATAATCTGATGAGCAGTGGGGATCTGGTAAGTTTCAAGTTGAACATCACTCACATTTGATCGCAGCCTTCGCATTCAGATAGACTTTCCAGCCAGCCTCTTTCGAAAAGAAGCACTAAACTCGAGTTTCGCTTACGTTAGTTAACAGGACAGATACTGTGTCTCCACTGGAGAAGAACGAGCAACCTGATCATTAATCACAAGCGAAAGTGGTTGAGTGTTCAGATTTGGCAATTCGGTCGAGTCTAATGTGAGGTCTTTGGCGCAGCGGTCAACACGGTTGCCTCATGATTGGAATGGCCGGAGTTCAAATCCCGGCCGTGGCAAGGATATGCACTACTGATGAGCTCTAATGAGAGCGAAACTCGAGCATAGTGATTCTTTTCGAAAGAGGCTGGCTGGAAAGTCTATGGAAATGCGACAAATGCGATCGAATATGAGTGATGTTCGACCTAAAGACGATAATCCAACGCATTCTAATCTTCTGTGCTATTCGTAAATAGCTGTAAGTGAATGGCGGCGAGGCAATGTCACAGCACGAAATAGTTGCTGACTTTGCCATGATTTACCGCATGACGGTAATGCTTCAGCAATATCACCTAAAACGTCATACGCAACTGCCACGAAATTACAAAAATAGAGTACTGGTTTAAGGATCAGGGACAAAGAGCAGTGAGACGTTGAAAAGAAACTCAGATAAGTTGGCAACAGCTTGTGAGCAAATAACTTAGTTACAAAGGCGCCTTTAAGTCTTTCAACCCACTAGTTTCCTTTGCTACAGACACAGTGAAGATCAACGTGTCGTAATCATAGGCACCCATAAATTTCCAACCTAAATCAAGCCAATAACAGATATGTACCCCGGTAAGTTGATTCTCAACACTTTACTGAAATTTTCAAGAACTGAACGACAATTAGCTTCATATGCTGTGGTCACAAAATAGTTAAAGACAGTGAGTCCTGTTGAACAAGATCATTGCCACTAATTTTCCGCACATTGTAAGCCGATAAAAACAACAAAACGAACGGATTGTGTACCGGGAATACCACTACAGCGTCATAAAGGCTTTACAGGCTTAGTGAAAATTACATGATATTCTGACAATTAACCAGGAAAAAATAACCGATATAAAGTGCATCCAGTGAGCGAGCGCACATGCATCGGCAAATCAAGCGGTTGTGTGATGTGGAATGGGGAGACTTCAGAAATCGAACACGTCACAATACCGCACAAAGTAAACTCCAGAAAGTCATATACACTTAACACGAAAAGACCAATATATGAAAAGAAGAAATGAAATAGTGAAAGATAAAGGAGAGGGATGTACAAGGCAGGATAACACGCATGGACACAGGAAGCCGCAAAACACTGGCGGCATTGTCTGTTGGTCTTCGCAATGTCAGACAGACCGATGCCTCATGATCGCAAAAGCTGACAGATCTTTAACGTTGTTACCGTTGTCAAAGAGATGTGTAACTGTCAAACATGTCCTCATATCCAAAAGTATTCTCGGTGTTTACGGAGTACTCATATCCGATGCGCCCCAGTATTTGACGGAGAGCGCAACGTGATATACGTTTGGAACATATGATAAACAACAAAACATTACAACAAAAACCTACTCGTTCCATTGCATCAATCGTTTCTTTTGGAGCGACAACGATTGGCGCTTCCTCGATGATTTTTTGATGCCTCCTTTGAACGGAACAGTCACGACCGAATAAGCTGATAGCTTGACCGTATTGATCAGCAAGCAGCTGAACTTCTAAATGTCGGCATTTCTGAACACACTTCATGACGAAGATTGGCGAGCCTGGAACCTCACTTTGGACCTTGAGAGTATTCAAAAAAGAGGAGTGTGAATAAGACGACTCATAAGAGGTGCGAGCCTGGAACCTCACTTTGGACCTTGAGAGTATTCAAAAAAGAGGAGTGTGAATAAGACGACTCCTAAGAGGTGCGAGCTTCACGAATAGGGTAGAACGACCTAAAAGACAGTTCGCATTCCACGCGCAATAAGAAAACCTGCTCCCGTGTAGAGTGACAAGAAAGGTAGTAAACAACAAAAAAACGAACAGTTTCAGTCTAGACCGAAAGTGTGAGGTAAGTATGTCGTGGAATGTCAGACGTGTCGAAACGGTGTAATAACAACGGTGTTAAAAGTTGAGTGTAGTGGTACTCACTAACAGAGTCTAGTACGGTGTATGAGCAAGCGCAGCAATGATAAAAACATTCGCAAGTCGTATACACAACTGCGATACACTCTCTACGTACGAAGTGGCCGATCGTGATTCTGAACTTGTAAGCATATGATTCAGCAGGTACCCTACAAAATATAACCTTTATGTTTGATTAGACATAGGGAACGTTTGATTTTCAGTTTGTCCGAAACAAGTTGTTCCCAAGAGGCTTACAAGTAGTGACGCTGTAAATTACCTTCTGTAGGCGATTCATTCAGATCCAGTACACTGAGTTATCATACTCCCCTCACTCTGCCGATTCACTGGTGTTTTCTGGAAGAAACAACCATCTACCTGATTTCCTCTACGTTGACCGGAAAAAACTTACCTATTCCCAGGTATGTCACTGGCGTAAAATTTGAATGTTCACGTCCAAATTATAGAGTGACTTACAGGAAATGGTTAACCGGTCTGTTTTTCCAATATCACACACCCTCAATATACCCAACTGTCGGGTGTTTTGGTTTCGTCGCTCAACAAGTCGCCGTTACCACAATCGTTTAATTAACTGCAGCTCAATTTCTGCTGGTAAAAAAATTATTCCCCCATTAAGCATTAGAATGTCATCTTATTTAAAGACCTCACACGGTCGCCACATACGGCAATCGACCTTAGCAACGTCAAAAAGTTGTACATCTATGTTTTGCGTTTCAGACCCTTATCAACAACCTGTGACCTCACCAAGCGCGTGGTTAATGATGCATTGCACATACTAGGAAATATGTAACACTACGACTGTGATCGTCTAATCATACTTCTACACGCAGTTGTCTCTCATGCAATCCGGACAAACTGCATATAATCAAAGCCGTTCGCTGCATGTTACAAGGTTACTGAAGAAACAGCTTATCATCCTACCTATACTCTTCCATTAGAACTGTCTCAGCCTATTTTCAGTTCTTTAAGACAACAGCAATACAAAATAAGTACGAAATCTTGCATCCGTTCAGTCAATCTTGCGCACAATCAGTAGGCGACCGATTTACACCTGTCCACCGGCAGATTTGTTCACCTGTCGACGATACAGCTGTTTGTGTATATCGATGCTGAATATTCGTTTTCCAAGTGGAACAAGCTTGACTCCATTAGGCCTGACATGTTACGTTATGAGTAATATGGTTGAATATTTTTCAGTCTTTCTCTCATCGCACATGATGGTGTCTGAAATACGGGAATGCACATTCGATAACCTTCCAAGTCATGAATTGCGGAAGTGATGTGCTCGTCAGAACAGAAGTTCCAGTAAACTGGAAAAACTATATCATCATAACCTACACCATGTGGAAGATTATTCCTTTCAACGCAAGAAACTAGTAAAGCCTCAATTATTTTGATGCACAACGTCTTCAGAGAATTGGAGAGTGAAAAAACTACAACGGACCTGCGGAAAGAAACGAGCAATTTCTTCCGGGTTGGAAGCTTTCCTGATGCCTTTACCGCCACCACCTTCGGCAGCTTTGATCATGATCGGATAGCCGATTAGATCTGCAAAAGACTGGCAACTGGCAGCATCAGTAACACATGCACGTTGATACAAGTCGTCAGACACCAGATTGACTGGCGTTATCCAGTTAGGTGGTTGAGTGTGCAACGCACGTGTCTTAAGCAGGGCATATGAACCAGGTGGTCGATCTAAATAGAAGTGCGGCTGGTCAGATCCTAAAGGATCCATGGTGGTTGTCGTCGACGAAGTGTTATTCAAACGCGAATGACTAGTGCCATCAAAAGCGTTTGATTGGAAATTGAAAGGTGTTGGCTGATCACCGACAGGCTGGTCAGAAATTGAGTCCACGGATGACTGACTCGAAATCAGAGGTACACGCAGACCTGAGAAGAGGAAACAGTGTGGTGAATGAGTGTTTCAAAGAGTTCGCACAAAACTAGGAAGACATTACAAAACAATGGCAATCCAAACAGTACAAACAAGAAACGCAGACAGCTACTGAATAAACAGCTCACGCAGAGGTTCCATGAGGTCATTCAAAACTAAGACCTATTCCGATGCCGTCACTTTTTATAATGAACCCTATACCGTTTCGTAAGAAATTGGCAGTTCGCTTTACCAACGTACGCACAAGGTTTAGATTACTCCGTACACTGCGCAACTTTCATAAGACAAAAGTAAAGTTGCTACAGAAATATAGTCTCGCCTCATTAACATGCTTTACAGATCCGGATAAGGTA
The DNA here is from genome assembly GCA_008508345.1 of Paragonimus westermani. Classification (NCBI taxonomy): domain Eukaryota; kingdom Metazoa; phylum Platyhelminthes; class Trematoda; order Plagiorchiida; family Troglotrematidae; genus Paragonimus; species Paragonimus westermani. The sequence goes on from QNGE01001848.1 coordinate 102,927, forward strand.
TCACATTCTAAGGAATGCCATTTCACGAAGACAATTAAAATAGTCATGAAGCAGCACCGAATTTTCATTCTTTTAAATGACTTCTTGTGACTCATGTGACGTATTATCCGGCTGGTTGAAAGCCGGTGGGAGAGGTCACAATCGGTGCAATTATCGCTGAGTCTAATAAATTTACCAACAATTTCGGATCGATCAATCCAAAGGTATTAGCACGTTGCTATCTCGCAGTCCGACTACACGGTCCACCAGCTGGTGCATGTCGATCAACCAATGTGGGCACATGCGAGCACTTGCTTCCGCGTGAAGTGCACACTGCGCGTACGAACGCGCAGGCGTACCTATGGTCAACCAATGTCCGCACCGCGGTTAACTCACTTGTTCAGTTGAAGAACGGGTAGACGACTGTCATACAGACTGTGAGGAGATCGGATAATTGTGTTTACAATGATCAATCATACGGGGCAGAGCCTTAGCGACCTATTAGCCCATTGAATAAATGGACCAACGTATGTTCTTAAGAGCATAAGAGTATGACACATTCGAAGCAAACCAAGATGAACAGATTATCTGATAAACCAGTCATCACTTACTTGAGCCACTCCAAGGTAAAGTTGGCACGTCAGCGCTTTGGGCCAAAATTGTCGATGCAACCTTGTCACCCAAGGCCCACATTGCATAATGTGACGGGCCTAAAAGAGGGACAAATAATGTGATATGCTGTCATATTACACGCAGAGCGCGCTTAAAACACACCTCAAACTAGCTCCTTAAAATGGGTTGAAACGTACCAAGGAAGGTGATGTTGTGTTTGGATAGAACTTCGGGTAGCTGTGGATTCTCTGACGCATGACCCCATCCAGCCCAAACTGCCTATGTATCATCAAAAAGAAAATAATGGAAAAAAATGATTACAACCATACATTGTGCACCGATTACCACGGCTACAGAACTGAACAAGAATCGTAACTGTAAAAAAGATGACAGCTTACAATTTGATGTATGGATTAAAGCTAAGTGCCGGAGATAATACTGGTCACACAAGCGACAAGCTTCAACATGATTCATGGAGTGGTGACGCGCTTATACTGTCATCGCTTGATCAGACCTAACCTATCATTTAGTCTGGATGTGGCCAAGCTATTCAATATGACGCATGCTGTGCGCTCAAAACCAACGTCACAAGTAGATTTGTTGATTTTATTGACAAAATTACGATTCAATTATAAGCAACAGACCGCAAGTTTGCAAAATATTCTTATAACTACCAAAATTTCAAAGGGTTTTCGTCAGCAGGTTTTGACGCAAGTACACAAACGGTTGGCGACATCCGCTTTGAGATTAGTTCACCAGAGTGACCGTATTTTAGGAAGGTAAACGTCACTACGCGTGACTTGTGCTGAACTGTTTCAGACCTCACTCAGACAAACCTAGGATAAACTCGAGAGAATAAGGCAGGGGTGTGTGGGAATGGATGTCTTCGTAGCCTAGCCGATCAAGGTTGGTCAGCCGGATGATAGCCTAGTTTGAAACTGACACCGATATCTCTCGGGGGGGGGGGAATACAGACTTCAATGGGAAGGTCTACGCCAAGAAAAAAGACCGAAAATCCACAAGTTACAATATAGGAGTACATGCTGGTACGTTCTACAAGGGATCGGAAGTTGGGCTGAGAAAACAAATGGAAGCTTTATCATACATTGCACCAACTAGGTTGAGGAGAACAAGTAGAAGGCCAACATGACCCGTGTTTCTTTAAAAAAAGGGGCTCGCGATTTACCAGATGATGGGAGTCACTGGTTCACACACGGATACATACATACAAATGGCTCTCCTTACATCCACTTCGTTGGTCACGGCAGTCTGTAAAATCAGTTCGACGTTAGCATAATTGTTCGGATTGGAACCACCCGGAACCATGACGGTTTTGTTGGCCATTTTGATGTATTCCGCATTCGCATGCACATCTTCTGGGGTAGCCATACACACAAACGCCAAAGCGTCCGAATCGCGGAACATGGCGTATGCCCATTTGCGCAACGATCGCATGCATTTGACTGCAGCGATTCCGTTATTGGCGATAAGAATCTGATAAATAAGAGGAGTAACAGAAGTAAATGACATTATCATCGGGAATCTCACAGAATGCCACGAGGATGTTTAGAGCTACGGGCCATAAGGCAAGGGTCATTATCGATATTAATATACCATTAATTGCTACCGAAGCACAAACGCCACACAGATAGGAAGAAATCTACTTCAAAGACCACAACGGTTTAGCTGTAACAAAAAAACGGTAAATTTCCATATAAATAGAACCGCAAACCAACGGCCAGCAAGGGAACGGCAGTGACAGGTTGCCTTTCCTTTTCCAGATATTGGGACGTTGAGTCAAGAGAGCCACTGTACAGCCTTTATGATACATTAAGAAAGCAATCGACTTGGGTGGGGGATATAAACCCTGTGGTTAACACTCTCGGGTGGGGTGTATCGGTCATTGAGCCTCTCAGGCGAACTGAGTCCAACCAGAAACAGTAGATCAGACAAACAAGCATAGGTCTATGATCCTGACACAAATACACCACAACGTTCAATAAGCCAAGCAAACAATCCAGTTTTATCTCGCATCATCACATGCAAATAATAGAAATACAAACCGTGTTGTTCAGTATTAGCACACAAAAAGAATAGAGTACTAAGATCGCTGCAAAAGTTGTAAAAATGGACATGGATGATAACAGGATTGGTAGGCCGATGAACAATCACACTACGTGATTGAGTAAATGAATGCTGAGGTGAACCAATGCCACGATCCCAGTCATCATCACGAGCAGCAAAAGCAGCAAAACATCAACCGCTCGTGTTAATATTTAACCGTCAAACCAACGTGAAGAAAAGAACGAACCCAAGCTAAGAAAAATGAGAAACGGGAAAGATGGAATCTAACTCGTGAAAAAAATGTTCACATTCGGACATTCCACGCCAAGGTGCCTGCACCTCACAAACAAACAGCCGAGCTATGAGTGAAAACAAAGCGTTATCATCAAGACGGTCTCCTTATGAATTACACTGCAGTGCACCAATAATCGCCCTTATTGCACAGGCAATTCAACCAAACGGTACCAATATTCAAGGCACTGAATCCAATCCGCCAAAACCTCACCTAAAGTCTCCTCCAACCATCAACTAAGTGAGTCACAAATGTCCAGTCCACAACATTAACTCGACCCACAGTGGCAAACTCTTTAGTGAATGAGTGAATGAATGAAAGCACTCCTGAGGAAGACCACCCGAGGTGGCTGAAACGTAGAGTATTACAACTTGCTCATGACGTTGTGTTATTCTCAATCTGTTTTTTCAATAACATGCTAAGCACAACGCCCAAGCTGTTTGACTTCAATGAGTCCACTTCCCCACATCAGACCATCACCTGTCCACCATGTACCTCATGCTGGCCGGCCGCGGCGTCGGCAAAAAGTGCTCGGTGTGGCGGGCGGCTGGATGGCATTTTAGGTCCAAGGCCCAGCGACCTAAATCTGTGTGTAATTAAACGTTAAACATCAGGAACCGACAGCATATGTGATTTTTCCTGTTTTCACGTGCAAAGTCGTTTAGTTCCCTAGAGGCCAACGACTCCTGTCACCTCAAGTTTTGCTATTTCGTGGCGTTTGAGTATTTTCGTGCACAATGTGAATCTGAGTTGCTTCACGTCTACTAACTAATGGCTGAGGATGTGCCAGCAATGTCATCTTAATCAGTCTCCTGTTAGCCGGTAGCTTGTATCCACAATGTTTCTCGTTGCTCTTATTCACAAGTGAAAACGCCTAAATTCACTGGCGTAAGCATATTGCTCGACTGCCTCGTTGCATACTCGCTGAACTGAAAAGTTGTTGATCAAAATCCCAAGGATTGTGTTAATCCAGTGTTCTCGTATCACCCATACGTCAAAGTCGTTCACAAGAGAAACACTAGTCCTAATGTACCAACAGTAAAATTCATATTGATATGAAAACTCCACATCTGCATCTCCCTTACTATGACCAATAGTTAACCGACTGAGTCACACAGGATACAAACAAGTTAACACTACTCTGAAATCACACCAAATGAACCGATTTCAACCAGTTTATACCTCAACGATACACGGAATGGCTTGGGACTTTACAGTAATAAAGCCTCGGAGGTGCATCGTATTCAGTTCACACAACGCAACGACCTTCAGAAACAAACAAAAGAGCTGCGCGCTGGCAGTCAGTGGTCACTGCGTTATAATAACGAGAGCTACGTATATAAGACAGCGACAGCACACATGCGATAATTCGCTAGTGGTCCAGAAAAAAGTCTCCAACAAAACACAGTGCATCAACTGAGCAGCGTTCACCGCACATGGTTGAAGCTGCATATGGTAAGCCAGACAACTAACACATATCAAGTTCCCCGCAACTAAAAGGTGAGTTTATGTTGGGAAAAGCACTTTTTCCCAAAAAAACTCGCTATATTTTCCAAGGGAAATAGATGCTTCTATTTTCAGAACTCGAATGGCCGCCATCATTCTGGAAAATTCGAGTTCGCGCGCTTGCTTCTGATTGGTCCGTCCAGTGCCCTAGGACCAAGGCCACCGAAAACCTATAAATACAGCCGTTTTGAGCCACTGTTTTGCCTTCGGGCTGAGCAGCAAATAAAGCTCGTTTAAGGGCCGTCTTTTTCCTTTCTTGTTGGGGGGTTCTAAGTTGCGAGAGTTGGGTCCGAGTACTTGCGTTCCGATTATTCGTATCGTTTGCGATATCGTTGCGTTTCATTCGTGATCGTGATACTGCTCGCGGTCTTCCTGTCCGTTCTTGCCTTCCTCTCTCAGGGGGTCGTAACAGTTGGCGACGGTGTCATTTCTGATCAATGGCGTTGGACGTTGATGACGTTAAGCTGCTGTTGCAGCAACAGATGAAGCTTATGGAGATGCTTGCCCAACGGTTGTCCAATACAAGTATGGGCCAACCCGCACAATCTGGTGGTGCGCAATCTGTGGACAGTTTGGCCATGGGTATCTCCGAATTCGTCTACGACCCGCATGCGAACGTGACATTCGATTCTTGGTTCCGTCGGTACGATGACCTGTTTCGTATCGAATTTGCCAACCAGGACGATTCGTGGAAGGTCCGGCTTCTTCTCCGCAAACTTGGCCCTGCGGAGCACGAACGGTACGCCAATTTCATTTTGCCCAAGAGCCCATGCGATATCAATTTCAATGAGACGGTCAGTATTCTGTCGCAGATATTCGGTGACCAGTCATCTCTATTCAACTTGCGGTACCACTGCCTCAAGCTGACCAAACGGGACTCGGATGATCTTGTCACCTATGCTGGCACCGTAAATCGCGAATGCGAGAGGTTCAAGCTATCCTCCCTCACGGAGGATCAATTCAAATGCCTCATCTTTGTCTGCGGCCTCCAGTCCCCCAATGATGCTGACCTCCGTACACGCCTGCTCAATCGGATCCAACAAGACGAGTCAGTTACCCTTCAGGATCTCACCACTGAAGGTCATCGACTGCTGAACCTGAAACACGACTCTGCCTTGGTCCAGAATCCTGCTCAGTCCACAACCTCTGTCAACACAGTTTCATATCCAAGGCAAAAGCAACAACTTTCCCACACGAGCCGCCCAAGGAACCCTCCCTCCAAGAAGTCGCCGCCCTCTCCATGCTGGCACTGCGGCGCATGGCACTACACGCGTTACTGCCCCTTCAAGCAACACCGCTGTCAGCGTTGCAAAAAGGTGGGCCACAAAGACGGGTATTGTCAATCACGTACTCCGGGCAGTCAACGCACAACTAAGAAGCGGCCACGCCCACCTCACTCCAAACCAAGTACGAGATCCAACAGCTTACTTACCTCTTTCAAAGTCGATGTCGTCTCACGCAGGAAGTTTGTGTCCGTACTGATCAACGGACACCCAGCTCGTCTGCAGCTCGACACTGCATCCGATATTACAATCATTTCCAATCGCCTGTGGAAAGCAATTGGCCGCCCGCCAGTCCAGCTGACATCCCTTTCCGCCACCAGTGCCTGTGGTGGTACAGTGCAATTAACCGGGCAATTGCATTGTCGTGTCAGTTTCAAGAACAAGACCATTGATGGAGTTTGTTACCTCTCCGATGCAAATCTCAATCTACTTGGTCTCGACTGGCTTGAACAACTCGGCCTGACAGAATTATCAATCACACATATCTGCAATCGATTACAGTCCTCTACAGCGAAGCCACCGTACCACCCACAATCGAACGGTCAAGCCGAGCGCTTCGCCGACACATTCAAGAGAGCTCGTATGAAATCCCGCGGGGAGGGACCGACCAAAGAAGTGCTGCAAAGGTCCTTGCTCACTTACAGAACCACCCCGAATCCGGCGATTCCCGGTGGACTTTCACCCGCCGAAGCTCTCATGGGCCGCAAGCTGAGGACCACATTCGACGCCATGCTGCCAGTAGAAAAACCTCCCGAAGATAAGAAGCTGCTACCCCGACGTAGATTTGCCGTCGGTGATCTAGTTTACGCAAGAGATTATCGGCCAGGTCACTCCCACTGGATAGCAGCGACGGTCAAGAATCGGAGCGGATCAGTCCTCTACGACGTCAACGTCGGAGGCGACATATGGGTGCGCCACGCTAACCAACTTCGCCCACGCTATTCCACAAACAATGGGCAAGTAGAGAACCAAATGCCACTGGACTTACTTCTCGACACTTTCGAGATCATGTGCCCAACACAGCAAGTTCCCGCGACCGTTACCCCAGCGATCTCAACGCCGAGATCGAACAGGGAGCTGACTGCTTTGCAACCAAGACGATGGACGGACCGAAAACGCAAGCCCACTTGTCCAACGCAGCTCGACCCACTAAAACGGCGGTACCAATAAGTCTCAAGAGGGGACGTGTTGGGAAAAGCACTTTTCCCAAAAAAAACTCGCTATATTTTCCAAGGGAAATAGATGCTTCTATTTTCAGAACTCGAATGGCCGCCATCATTCTGGAAAATTCGAGTTCGCGCGCTTGCTTCTGATTGGTCCGTCCAGTGCCCTAGGACCAAGGCCACCGAAAACCTATAAATACAGCCGTTTTGAGCCACTGTTTTGCCTTCGGGCTGAGCAGCAAATAAAGCTCGTTTAAGGGCCGTCTTTTTCCTTTCTTGTTGGGGGGTTCTAAGTTGCGAGAGTTGGGTCCGAGTACTTGCGTTCCGATTATTCGTATCGTTTGCGATATCGTTGCGTTTCATTCGTGATCGAGATATTGCTGGCAGTCTTCCTGTCCGTTCTTGCCTTCCTCTCTCAGGGGGTCGTAACAGTTTGTGCTTCCAAGCAATAATACAGACCACACATCACGCGGTAACAGGTATGAAACCTGGAATGCTCTCGCCTAAGACGGTGGATATACCTATTATGGTTTCTAATTCGCGTGAAAATAAACGCCCTGTCGAATTAGAGTTGGAGGACTTTACTCGAGAATGTAAAGAGAAGACAGTACAAAAAGCAGGGCAGTGCCCACCTGCGCTCTGGCAGGGTGAGGAAATTAACATAGAGTGTCAGTCACTCTTGCTGTGAAAACTAGTGCACTTTTTCAACCCTTTTAACAATCAAACGCTTCTTGTTTTCTTTTCTTATCGGATGAATTGTATTCTGCGCGTCAAAAAATACACTTCGCCCGTTAGCGAATCAGGCAGTCAGCGCCAGCGTTCCTTGATTCTATCAGTGCAAATGGCCACTCCCAATTTAATGTTTTATCAGTAAATGTTCAATGTCGCGTCAATCTCACTTGCGCCTCAGTGTGTCAATTCCGCGTGTAGCCTAAGGGTTACTTACGGTATTGAAGGTCAAGCATGCTCTGGTGTAGCTAAGATAATCAGACTCAATCACCGCCTTGGTGATCGACCATGAGCACTCACAATCGTGAGTATACAATCAAGGTAGACAGCCAACGCTAGACGTCGATATACTAGACTGCTGAGGAGTTGTCACAATGATGGTCTAAAATGAGACGCCATCTCGATGTAGATGGTGCCAAACGCAGAACAGGGCCGACAAGTAAGCGTTTTAGGTCGCGGGGTCGGTCCTCATTCACACTGTCTCTACCTGGAGGGGGCAAAGAGAAATAAAACTAGTGGTGGAATGTCGGCATGGGAAATGGGCACTACACAGCGAATCCTTGTGAGTGTAGATAACACAAACTGGAGGTGAACCGTAACAATCCGGACTAACGGTGTACAAACAAATAACACATCAAATCACTATTACCTAGTGTGTACCATTACAAACCGAACGTTGTTAACAATGTACTGAGTGTGTTTCGCATCAGTATAAATGTGAGATAATTGGTTCCGCGTGCCAATCTACTAACACTACTCAAAGAATCTTAAAAGTTAATCACACTTACGGATTGTAAACGTGGTAGCGTGCAGTAGGAGATGAAAACACAAGAAATCTCGATGGTGACTATTGAATGATAGAAATACCCCAAATACATGAAAGCTGGCGTTAGCCAACAGCAGAACTTCAATAGCCAAAACGGAATTAAAGAAAACTGCACCCAGCAACATCGAATAAACCGTGTCACAAGCAGATGGTACCTTTTGAATTGTCCTTGTACCACCGGACTTCCGGACAAACTCCGTTAACGATGCAAACCTGACTTTTCGATCCAATGATTCCCTGAGGAAAGGGATAAATGATTTAAAAAAGAGGCAATTGAAGTTACTAAATCTAACTGCTAAATAAACGCGTTCGTTGTAACACACATCCGTTTTTGGTCGTAAAGCAATAATGGCAGGACACCCTAGGCGACGCAACAGCGCAAGCAATACATTCTACTGAGTGTTCACACATCAAACGCGACGTGTCATCCGATTCAGTGATTTGTAGAAAAGGTAGGCGTTTCCCGATGGGCAACCGTAAAGCGGTCCCACTGAATATATTGTTCTAGAGCTATTGATTGGTAGGGTTTTGAATTACCTGAGCGACGAGAGGCCTGAAACCATCTGAAGAAGTGATTAAAATTACTCGGAAAATAGCGCAAAGAGATTGAAAACAAGTGACGTTGAAACCAGCCTTAAGTATTGCAATAATATCATTGCAACCGTATGTCGAGTGGACCAACTTCTGCGTTTAGGTCAGCGGTTATTTTTAAGCTGAAGTCATGCAATGGAAGCGGGCGACACAGAGCGAAGATCAGTGCTTACATCGGCAACTTAAACTAGACTGATTTGTAACAATCCTTCGTAATTTACGAAGTCAACGTGTTTCAAAGCCGATTGGAACAGTGATAAGGAAGAATTCAGGAGACAAGTTACTAATGGTGGTCCAAAAATTGAGCAATAAAACAAAGCAAAAGTGATTAATGCCAGTCATAAAGGTCCGCTTTCAATAATAAACTGGAATAGACGGAAATTGAAAGCTAGATATTTGTATTGCAGACATGACATGACCGTACTTGTCAGCATCATCGTTAGCAGTACTGCATCAGAAATCGGTACTAATGCATTGTAGTTATATATTATATGGAAGAAAAACAGAAAAAACCAAAATGAAGGGATAAAGCTGAGACGAATCTCAACTAAGTAATACGTAGGGGAGGAAGGGGAACTAACGCAGGGAATTAACAGGAAATCGTGCTCACACGGTTAAACTCAAGGTGTCCACAGTTCAGAAGCAAAAGTGCAACCATAAGCAAACAGATGAGATGGAAACGGTTGCTTCTCCAAAATGAATCTAAGATGAAATTCAGAAAAAGAAGACTGAACAATTTATTGTCTTACGAATTTCGTTGCATGTCATCAGGTACATTTGTTGAGTTGATTTAATTTACGTGGTGTATGTGGCATTTATATAACCACCAATTAATTGTAGCAAAAACAAATGCAAAACCACACACACAGGAGCAACCAAACGGTTTATTTGCTGTAGCACTTTCAGGCCGACAACCAGGTCTTTTTGTTAGCAGAGAGCCATTTGTTACATGAGGACAGCAGCAACCCAAGCGAACTGGAGCAGTCGTTGACTTTTGGTGATGTAAGTGAATTCCGAAGCAATGGTCGTGATGAACTTGCGCCTAGAGGTCAACAAATGGCGTACGATTGGAGAGGCTGACTGCTTGCAGTGCACCGGTTGCGTAACATCAGTTGATGGAGCCGGTTTCATTTCATGCTCAATCCGAGTAGGAACAGGTTTGGCTACCTACCCAACTACAGTGAATCGTGCAGCGTCCTGTCTTCTAACTCTGTTTTCAAGCAGCTGAGTGCCATGTGAACAAACAAAAGCACCCACGGGACACTTTCATTACAAATTTCACTGCTCACTTCAATCATCGTCTTCAGTGCAGCTATAACACAGAAAACTCTAACAATGATCCTGCTTAACCTGCTCACGCATCATCTCCTGCACAACGGTGAGATTGGACCTTGACGTGGTGTGACGGCTTGCGCATCTCGGTGATTTTTTGGGCTAAAGTGGACAGAGTTACTCATACCAGGCAGGCCAACAGGTAGAGGTCTGACAAACCACAGTCTCCTGGTCCTCCAGGTTGGGGGTTGGAAGATGGTTGGCATCTCTTCCCGAAAAACGTACCATTTCTGGTACACTGCCACCCACCCGCTGCCTTGCGATACAGGCTTTTGAGCCAAAGTTTTTGGTTGAGAACCCTGATCGTTTTCCTGTCTAGATCTGGGCGTCCTGGCAGTATCTCAGCCCACACACAACCATGAATCCTCACAACACCAACAATTCCATACTGCATCGGCCGTCTCGCGATGTAAACCGCGTCGCCCTATCTGCTGCATACAGCAGGGTAGATGGGCGAAAACATGCTACTACTGACCCCCTTTCCCGCTGTCCTATCAAATTTAGCTCTCAGGCTCTTCCCGATTCCCAATTCTGATAACTTCTCTGCAGGTCCCACAGCAGATATAATTAATCATAGTAACACTGTGTTAATAAGTTCCAGCTCTCACCACGCAGTCCCAGACCTCTCTCGTCCTGTGCTTCGACCTAGAATGCAAATTAATACAGGTGCTTTCAACGTTTATATTCTAAAACAGATAGGTCAACAGGCTGCTCTCGCACGAACGTTAGACTCGTTGCATATCGATGTTTGCTGTATTTCGGAGACAAGAATCCATGGCAGTAGTCAACGTATGGAATTAACAGCACTCGCACTTTCTACCCGATACTGGTTATACACTTCAGGTGACTCTACGGCCGCCGTTACCGGTCAGGCTGGAGTAGGTATGGTCCTCAGCACGATGGTCACAGCCGCACTAAAAGGCTGGATTGCTGTGACCACGTAGATTTGATGTTAGATAATGTAGTCATGGAAGTCGTTGACCGATTTGTATACCTGGGAAGCTGTATCAGCAGCGGTGGAGGTTTAGGGAATGAAATAGAAGCGCGTATCTCTAAGGCTAGGGCTGTATTCGCCAATTTGAGGCATCTCTGGCGACTGAGGGGTATTTCTCTGAAGCTAAAAGGTCGCGTATATAAAACAACGGTACGGCAGCGAAACCTGGCCGCTCAGGGTAGAAGACTTGAACCGTCTCCAAGTATTTGACCACCGATGCCTGCGTTCAATCGCTCGTATCGGATGGCACCAGCGTGTCAGTAACGAGGTTAGGAAGCGGGTGTTTGGTAGTGATTTCCAAACGAGTTCTTTTGTCCAGAAAGTTAGAGCGATGGGTGGAACACTTTGGGGGTCAACTTAACTGGCCTCCTGCTTTTACTGCGTTGCCACCACAAACTTGTAATGCCCTAGTCGACAGATTTGGAACCACCCACTGAGACTGAGTTCCGCAATTGCATTGCGGCTCTCAGACGTAATACGGCTGCTGGTCCAGATGACCTCGTACCGGCACTTTTCAAAGAAGGGGGAGCGGCGTTGATAGAAGCTTTGACTCATTCGTTTCAACATGTGTGGACAACAGAAACCATCCCCCCCGAGTTGGGGTCACTCGATAATAGTTCCTATATTCAAGAAAGGTATCAGGGGCTCTTTCGGAAACCACAGAGGAATTAGTCTGACCCCAGTCATTTCTAGGGTTCTAGCATCCATTATACTTGGCCGACTCACCACAGCTCGGGAGGTGAACATTGGGGAGAAACAGGCAGGGTTTCGCCCCGGGCGGGGATGTATAAATCACATTTTTATCCTTTGTCAAATTCTGGAACATCGTCATGTATATCGCCGACCAACAACTGCTGTGTTTCTCAACTATAAAGGTGCGTTCGATTCAGTGGATCGATCTGCGCTTTTAGAGTCGCTCAAACGCAGAGGTGTGCCGACTAAGTACGTGAACATACTGTCGGCACTTTATTCCCATACTTCAGCTCAGGTTAGGGTTTACGGTGAGCTGTCTGACAGTTTCAGCACCATGAGTGGC
>QNGE01001848.1:122868-140207 GCA_008508345.1 Paragonimus westermani
GAGCCTTGTTACGCTTCAATAACTTAACCTCGAGAGACACCTGTGTTTCCGATGGAGGGCCTTCTGGAACGTACTTACGGAGAATTCGGGACCCGTTGTCTACATGGTTTGGTTGAGGCCAGTTGAGCTGTTCCCAAAATGTTCGGCGCGGTTAGCTGGTGATTAGTGAACCATCTTTTTCACACATGGTAGCACTTAAACAGACTTGACAGCCAGTGAAACCACGGAATGAGGAAAACGACTTCCTGCTATTCCTAGATAAAAAGGCCGGCTCCATCTCGTTCGACTGACCGACCACGGATTTTGCGCAAGCTTTTGATCAGCTTGCATTTAAATTCTCAACAGTTGTTTTCATATTCAGAAAGAGGCGGACTCAAGCGACGTTTGTCCATCAGGTTCATCAACGTGACAAAAATCCAGTTGTCATAGCCACTGCAATTTGTTTTGGGTATCCGTTGGGTTCTCTCACCTGACTCGAACTCGTTAATTTGTTCGTCAATGCTTCCCGGTAAGCGTTCTTTACATTATCCTCATACGAATGCCACTCAAATATCTTACATTTACGAGTGTACGACTCCCGGGCAAATGACGGGACAAAACGTGTACACATGACAGCAACTTGGTTGGAATACTGATGAACCAATGTTGCGTACATACTTGACCCATAGCAAACGTTATCTTTAAAAAGTGAAAATATGCACCGAGATCGTACTTCTTACTTGAAGGCGTACGGCAGGCATATAAGTGACATCGGACGATAGCCGGTAAAAATCAATAAGGGCCACTTCAACATCTTGGCCGAATATTCGTTTCGTAGGTGTTCGTTGCTAAGTCGCGTATGGAATACTGTCCGCCAAATCCATTAAAGACGACACGGATTAGAACAGATACAATGATCGGGTCATAAGTGGGACAGGAGTTTGCCGGATAGACGCATTTTTACCTTGGCGTTATAGACAGGTATGTTACGACAATTTGTCCGTTGATGCCAGCAGAGACCAGAGAAGTTTAAACGCATCACCATTTAACTGCAACACGTAGAGAAAACTAGGCATACATTTGTCATGCGGTGTCATGTCGGTATGAAAAAAACAATATCCAGTGAACAGATCATCCAAGTGTTCTCAAATGAAGGTATTAACAACGTCGACACGGAGGTTGGCTACAAAAGTTAAGGATCAGACTTAGACGGACGAGTTTACCGGAAGTGTGCGTGTAACTTGATTCGCGCTATAACACGAACAGCACATCCGAACGAATAATCGGACAGCATACGCCAAGCGAACTAATTCATACACTATACCGAAGTTAGGCCACTTAAATCTCCAGGTCGCCACATCTGCCAGGACTGTCTTGTTCAACTTTGTGGGTAATCACGCACGGTATGTTGACCAGCGACCGTGTGGCTTCTCTAAGGATCCCGGCTGCAACCGTGTGTTATTGCTTGTCTGTTCTGTACGCAAGATTCTGTGTACGCCTGCCACAGGAGGCCTGATATAAACTCAGTGTCGCTTTCTTCAACCGTGCATGCAGCGAATGTTTGCTCCCCTTCTAACGACTCATCTATTATTTTATTCTTCGAAGTCGTTCAACCCGGAACTTTTCGAGAGTTGTTTAACGCACTCGAAGTTTCTACGCACTGCCCGTCTGGCGCGCGTTCGAGTGCCGCCGAGCGGGCCGGGGCCTACCTTGTACTCCCTTTCTTTCTTCCCTTGGTTGCTGCTGTTGGTCCCAGACTAGGCTAGAACTAATTGCCCATCATATTTCCTAACGTTACTGGAAATATACGGTTTGTTTCCAAACCCTACTGTGTTCTCTTTCGATGCCTGTTGGGATTACGTTTGGCAGTTCTTCAAGAAAGGCCTCTTAAATTGTTAATGGACGAGGGTTGAGCGAATAAACACTTGTCCACTACGTAGCTCCTCTTACCGACGAGCTAACAATACGTCCCGTTGTATATTTACTCTTACTAGAGGGAATGGATGTTTTCCATCAAAGCATCCATAGCGTTCTAGAGACATTTATCTTGTCTTCCATGGTGTGAATGCTGACTAGGCTGAATTATTTACTTTCGATGTTCTAGGAGTACATACTTTTGCCGCTCAAGTGTTGAGCATAACAAATCCTTGGCTGAAAAAGAAAGACCAAAACGAGAATTAGACCTACCGACGAGCGGGTTGCGTGGAATTCATATCAACGTTATAGGGGGTCTGAACGGGTGCAGAGAGTTCAGCCACTGAACCGTCACCAATAGCCTCCATTCGGAAAAAAGGTAACTGAAATTTTACGAGAAAAAAAGCAAACATAAGAAAATGCACGAAGAAATGTTCACAATTCGAAACAAGCAAGACAGTAGTCAGATTCAATCTGACAGGTTCCGTGATTGTATTAGTTTAATCTCTCGAAAATGATACGCAAGTAACGGTCCACTTAGGAGGAAAGCGAACTTTCACGTAGGAATGTCTCAAACAGAGAATAAGATCGAATACTGCGAAATCTCTGATGGGAAAGACTAAACAACCAGGGTGAAAAACAAGCGTCTGAAGGCAATCAACAACTGAGTTATCAAACTGTTACCTCAGGAATGGAAGCCTATAAAACAGATACCGATGATAACTCGGAGGTAATTGTGGGAATACTTTTTGATTAATGAGTAAATTAAGTTTTCATCATCATCATAGACAGCAATACATCAGTGGTTCACACTGATGCTTAACTGCCACATAACCATAAAGTAAAAGCAAACCTTATATAGGAAGGAAGAGAAGGAAAAAAGAAGGGAACGGGAAGGGACCTTACTACTGAAAATAACTACGTCCATATTCAAAGAAGTACTGAGAGTACAGTACGGTCTTATGATCCAACGATAAAGATCACTACTTGGCTTTGACTTCAGACAGGTTCTTGACACAAATTAAAAGTTCATACTTAACTCAAAAATGACGAAAAAACACGAGATAGCAAAAACGTGTAACAATATATAGGAGAAAAGGGAACTAAGTGAGGTAAAAAGGGATGTGGGAAAGGAAGAAATTTTACCGACCATTATTATTCCTCACATCGGACAGCGTCCTCAACCAGGACCCCAGGCAGGAAACTGAGAGCGCCCTACTGAAGTAAACTTCAGTATGAGTGCCTTCATGCCCTGAACTCAAACCATACGCTGAACAACGGGTTGCTACCTCTAGCACAACTTACCACTCGCAAACATGACAAGATGTGGCAGGCGGTGGGTTAGCATTCGTAAGATACGGCCAAGTCAACGAAGCCTGCGAGACAGGATAATTATGCTAAGGGATCGACAGGGTCTGTCAACCCCGAATAAACGACGGTGAAATTCATCACTGCTGATATGATGTCCAGCACACATCGCTAGCGCTTAGGAGACATCGATTACAAAAAACGGACACTGTGAACACGTTTCGTGCAGATAGACTAGGTTTCAGAGCTGTGCGATAGGACTGCTCTCAGTGGTAGTATACAGTCCGCTTCTTGCAGAAAGAATGAGATCATGTCGGTACCACGGATAGCGTAAGTTGGTAGGCGCCGCCCAAGCCTTAGCCATATGACTTGGTTTCATCGGACATTTCACCGGTGCAGATACAACTCTCAAGGTACATGACCGTTACGACTATCTCTAACGACTCAGTACCAAGGATGGGATCAAGTGCAGAGTCCTGTCAATCTTGTAACAGCACTCTGCATTTAGTAGGTGCAAAGGCCATATCAGACTGACGAACTGAAGCCTCTTATCCGTCTGGGATGTTCTGGGCTCTCTTGGACCAGGGCGATATCGTCCGTATATACTGTATCATGAGGTCGTGTCTGGAAGTAGTTCCACACCATCGTATCCGCAGTCTATCAGGGCACACTCTAGGATCTCGTCTACTGCAAGAGTGGAATAGGAAGGTGGGGGTTAAACAACCTTGCCACATCCTACTTTGGGTGCTAAAGGTAAATGATGTGATGCCATAGGCCCTAATTGGACCCGACGTCAAACAGTAAAATGTCTTCAGGGTGTCGATATACTTCTCGAACACACCCTTTCTCGACAAACAGTCTTAAAGTGCAGTTCTGACAACCGAATCAAACGATCTTCTAGTGACTGAAAGGATTGGTGCCGGTTTTTCGGAGTTCAAGCATATGGCGGAGAGCAAAAATTTGCCCAAATTTGACACGGATAGGGCGCAATCTAATCTGCTCTTTGCAGATATGCCGCTCAAGTGTTGTGTAGCCCATGAAGTATACTGACTGCAAATGGCGTCGACACAAAAGAATTCAGAGCAACCCCTCGGCGATTTTCAGGCAGAGTGCGAATGACGTTAACCAGAGCTTCACTGATTCACAATTCCCGGAGAAAAGCCGTCAGCACTTTCATTAACGCTGGGCCCCTATAAACAAAAAGGTAACAGTTCGCTTAGGCCGGATGCTTTACGGATTTTTGTGGACTTGACCACAAGTGAGAATTCTGCTTCTGAAGGCGCAGAAAGGTCAACACACCAATAAGCACAGGTAAAACCAGAAAGCGAAGCCAATGGTGCAAGGGGCCAGATGGAGTGCTGTTGGAAATTTTCAGAACAGTGTCCTAAGCGCCGTTGCAGATTACGGATAGGCTCACAATCGGCTTCGTGGATTACCTTTTTCACATCTAGCTATCAACTATCTGCTGCTCGGATGAGCCATAAGGCGTTAGGAAGTTCGTGGCGGTGGTCCTCTGTTCCATCCACCAGGCCTGGCGATCGTTCCTCGGTTGGATTCGGAGTTCTAAGCGAGCAGCCTTGCGAGCCGACTTATATCCATTGTTGGATGGAACGTTCTGGTGAGCGTGCAGACGTTCGAGTGCACACATAAAAAACCAATGGATGGAAGCCGAACGAGCAGTGTTGCGACATGACATATACCATGACTAACAGGCCCCTCACTAAAGCATAGAGCAAACCTGGTACATGCCAATGTATGATCAGAATCTACACCAGTGCTCCAAATTGACCTAGTCTTTAGAACAGCCACGCCGTCGGTGGCTGACGGTTGTGGTCAATTTGTGCAGACGACTGACCTGACGATAGAGGTCGATGGGTGGCCCAGTAAAGTCCAGAGTGATGAAGATTAACATTAGCCAAAAATGGATCGTTATCAGCACTGAGCTGCAACAGATGCTCACCATTATCTGTCCAAATAACACCGTAACAGTACTGACCACTTGAATCACGCCGGTTAGCGCGTAGGTTGCCCACCTGAGAGTTCAAGTCTGTAGCTAGTACTGCGTCATTTTTGGTTGCATTTTTATTATGATAATGAACAGACAGATTGGACGACAGCCAAACTGAGATCCTTCTTTAGGTGCGCTTTTTGGAGGGTATGTATTGTGAACACGATGCAAAGCATTTTAGCCAAGAATACGTCGACGCTGGTGGAAAGATACTACTACTGTTACGCAGCGTCAAGGTCAGTCTTGAGAACGCTGGGATCGCCAGGGTTCGGGACTTTAAGCCCATTCGCATATAAAGGGGATTGCTGTAAGTTGTTTCCTGAAAGTCACTGATATAAATTAGAATCGGGAAAGGTCCAAGAACCGAACCTTGAGAGGCTAACACCGGGATAACATCAAAAGGTAAAAGAACACGGTCGGTCTTAATCGTAGAGTTCGGCCGTTTAGAAACTAGACTATCCCGCTTCGAACGTCATTCTGAACTCCGCATGCCTTTTGGTTTATATAAAAGTGAACCGCGAGGCACCCAATCAGGCGCTTTTGCAGAACCAAATACAGTGGCCTCCAAAATAAGGTCTCCGTTGAGCTGCTCGCAAAGATGAGCACATTCACCACAAATGGATATGACTCCAAGATGAAATCTTTTCAAAGCTCTGCGGTTATAAAATAGACAGTCACTGAGTGAATAACGTGCGTATTGATCAGTCAATATACCCAATCCAGCAGTTCTGCGCCTCTACGACAAAAACCGATGCCGATACACACATTAAGGTGACCAGCAAAAAGAAACAGCATGTAAGATTATTTAACGCTTGAACCGGTATCTGTTCGAAACATCTTGAGAAATAATGAATATCTTAAAAAGTTTCCAAAGCGCCATTTAACGAATATCACACCAAATAAGTTCATCAAGCAAGATGTACGACAGAAAAATCCATCCGTGCATCCACGTTTCAAACGAGAAATTGCAAGCGGGCTCCTAGCCCAAAAACTTAAAAGAACATTATCATCATCATCATAGACAGCAATACATCAATGGTTAACACTAATGCTTAACTGCCACACAACCATGAAGAAACAGCAAACCCTATATAGGAAGTGAGAAGGAAAAAGAACGGGACGGGAAGGGACCTCACTACTGAAAATGACTACGTCCATATTCAAACATTCAGCATCAAGGTGCCTACACCCTGCAAACAACACAACCGAGCTGCAAGTGAGAGTAACGCGTCACCAGCGAGACAGCTTCCTTACGGCTTTCACTGCCACGCGTCATTAATTACACTCACCTCACAGACAACTCGGCCAAAAAACAACACTCACGCCACTGAGCTCGATTAGCCGCCATCTCACCTAGAGTCTCCAACCACCGACTCTGTGAGTCGCGAGGACCCCAGCCCGGAAGATGAACACGACCCACGGCGGCCAACCCCTTCGTGGACGACTTCATTTCCCTACGCCAGGTCATTGTCTGTCCACCTCGAACATTATAAAAGAAATTCGCCGCAGCTCAGCTCAACATCACCTCTCAACGTCTACATATGATAGTTTCATGTCTTATTTCACCATTTCAATGTGATTATATCATTTCAGCTGTCCCAGTACGAGTGAAAATATTGGTCTATGAGGAAACTTTTGAGTAGAACCAAGGGGCACCACCCTACTACGGGTTTCGTCGAAGACATTAATAGTTATATTCTTACACATCCAGTGTTTTACCACACATCTAGTGAGCCCTCAGTGAGTATGTCCTATACTTGTCGTGTATAGCTGAAGCTATCATCATCCGTATAGATTAACTGGGACTGTGCGTGCAAAAGATGTTCGTGAGACGATTCGCCTGCCTTGGATGGAAACTCGGGAGAACCACAACCCACCACAAACAAACGAAGCCTCTGTACACATATACCTCACTGAGAACTCAGGCCGACTCCTACCCTTAATACGACCATTAGCTATCTCTCCCTAGTAAAGACCTGCGCTGAACTATAGAAATGACGTGCACAGATTGCACCACCAGGTAGCCGGTTGCGACACCTCTCCGGAATAGGAATACGCGAACAGTTATGCGAGGGTTCGTGGACCGGTGGATCTCCCACCACGGTGTTCTAGAGACCGTAACCACAATTAGCGGGGCACAGTTCGCCTCTCCAATATTCGGAGACTTTCATCACTTACTTGGTGTCGATAGCAATAACACCACGGCATACCATCCTGAGGCAAATCGCCTAGTCGAAAGGTTTCAAAGTCAACCGGAAATCATTTCAAGATCCAGCTAAGAACTTCAACATTGGACTTGTCACCTGCCCTTTACTATGCCGGAAGTTTGGGCAGTTGTTGAAGTGGACGTCGCCTGCATCACTGCAGCGTTAGTTTACGGTAAGACACTTCATAAACCTGGTGGATTGTTTCAAAAATCAAACGCCGATCGAACTTATTCTGACTCCACTACCTTCGTGCAACAATTGGAGTAATCTCTGAGGAAAATCCGGTTACAGCTTAATAAGATAAGCGTTAGACCAGAACTAAAACGCTCAGGTGTGAATTTCTGCATTTTTAATCATCCTTGAAACCGAACCGAACTGTGTCGACACCATTACAACCCTGCGCTGTGAGCCATATACCGAAACATTTGGTGATCAAACGCTTCCCAAACTGTTGTCATTGACAGCAATGGACCCCGTGACAGAGTGAGCGTCGACAAACTTGAAGTTTCTCGTGTTAAGTCTCGGACAAAACCTTCTAGTCCTTCTGAGAAAGGTCACCCTCTAAACGCCTCTCAGCCCATGTATATTGAACAGCCTGTCTCTAGGCCAACTGAAAAATCCCCGTTGGTCTCCTTCGCGCTCGACTACGTCGAACTGTCGGATGCTCAACGGTTTTCAATGAGTACACTGTCTGACGCTTTCTAATCTTATCGTGTGTTTTACAGATCTAACGCTCTACGGAGAATTCTGTAGGATACTGTAAGGATTTCTTATTCTAACATTGTTTGTGTACAATCTACCTCAACTGACCTGTATAGGCGCACACAATCTATTTATATCAAAACCAATTGGCACTACATTTCTCGAGTGTGCGCACCACTGCTATGGAGATGGCCTGTAAAAAATGCCGGTTTGATCCCCGGTAAAATCCTACCCAAAATGCTGGTTCAAATTCTACATACGAGAGCAAGAACCTTTGCCTGCCGTTTGCTTACTGCGTGCGACCGCGTTTGTTCGCTTGCAAGTTTCACGGGCAAAGCGTGTCAACGACGCCATACTCAATTCTGTTTCCTCGTGCGCACGACCGACAAATCCTGAATCTTTCAATCTATTTTCGCATTCGGTATCGCTTAGTGTTAATCGAGACCTATGGTAAATTTCGTACGGTGCACTTTGGGCTACTCGACCATTCGTACTTTCATTTCGCGTCTGGTATTTATTGGGTAAACATTTCTGTGGGAGTTCCCCAAGGCTCGCTGCTAGGTCCTCTGTTATTCCTGATTTATATCAACGAGTTTCCGGATAATATTTCCAGCAACGCCATCCTAGACGCCGGAGACCCAAACACCTGGAACGCCACTGATCCCAGATTGATCTTGACGCAATTGAGAGCCGATCAGACGATTGGATTCCTCGAACAAATGACACTCAGTGTGCTCACGTCATTCGGTGGAAGTTCTGGTAATGCTTTCTTGACTCAGTGTGCTCAGCACAGTAGGTATCATGAAAATCGATCTGAAGAAAGACTTGGGCGTCTGATTGTCGTCTAATGTGCTCTTAGCGTATCACCATGAGATGGCGGCAAGAAGATTTGCCGCTCTTAGGGTGATTAAGCCCACTTTCCCCTACACAGACAAGAAAGCGCTCCAAACGCTTCACGAGGTTTATATAGGACCGCTCTTCGAATATACGAATCAGGTGGTGTATACCGGCCTGAAGAAAGACATCAGCTGTTGAGCGCGTCCAGCGCGCGGCTACCAAGCTAGTCAAGGGCTCGAGCGATGCCACCTACGAGCCTCGTCTTGAAATTCTTAATCTATATCCACTTGAATTTCAAAAACTCCCCGGTGATTTCATACTCATACGCTTTTTTAGAATAGGTCTCGTAGAACAGTTCTTTAATGTAGCGAATGACGACGGCCGGAGAGGACATAACAAGAAGCCTTACAAGCTTCGTCCTCGGACCTTTCTTAGGTAGCAGTTCTTTTCCTACAGGGTTAACCACTGGAACAGCTTTCCTTCTAAAGTCATCAACAGCGCTTCTAAGAATCGTTTTGAAGATTTTTTATTTCCATCCACGTAAAACGTTATTATGCAAGAAATTTCACCTTGTTCCTGGTATTCACTGTAATCTCCAAGAGCGGTACAACACCCTGTTTCCAATGATCGCCTTTCAGAACAGACGGCCACTGAAACTCAGCAAGGAAAACTGACTGGATCCGGGAACCTTGTGCCCTTGCCTAAAACCCGTGCATGAATCGCTAGAACCGCTGAAACTAAGAACATGTCCGCACTAAAACTAGTGAAACTGACGTGACAATGTGAACTACGATTTTGGAAGGGATTTAACACACACTAAAGCAGACTAGGTTTATCCACAGTTCACTACACCTTGATATTTGCGCCCAGCATGACGGATCGTTAATTCCTGCTTAGTTGTATTTTAGTCTGACTTTAACTGCCAACAGTGGGAGCGGCATCTCCAACCAAAGGACCTTGGGATTGCTTGTATTGGACTACTCAGCGATTTCACTCAGTTACCTACCCAAGTCCATATCTGTATATCGCATTAGATCGTTACATCGGGCGCCCGATGATCTGAAACTACGGTGTAGTGGTGCCCTTGAGGGGTTAATCCTTAAGAGCACTGACAACAATAATTGCTCAAGCGGTCTTTCGGAAGTGACCAGAACAGTAGAATTTTTATTCACGAATCTCCGGCCCTGTGTTGCCTCAGCACATCCCGTCTATTTGCACGTCAGTACTCGTGTGTAGAGCGCGTGACTGGGAGGGATCTCATATAACAAAACAGGTCAGCATGCTGGGATTATGCAGCAAACTGTTGTATTACAGATACCTCGGAAAATGGGTCCTTGTGTAAAGGATGAAAGTAAATAAGGAATAAGGTGCGGTGTGGCAACGCCAGAGAAAAGATGGAACCAGCCGCACACGCACGGCGAGGAAGTTCAACCTTCCAGCATTTAGAGTGCGAACTGTTTAGGAAAGTAAAACAAAGACATTCGAAAAACGTTTTTAGTCGTTTACAATAACTTTCCATTCTTGGAAATGATGATGCAATTTTATAACCGAATATTTCGGCTAATTCGTTATTAACAATTCTTTTCTTATACTGGGCGGTGCTACACCCTGTTTTCAATGATCGCCTTTCAGATCAACAGAAGCCCGCTGACACTGAGCAAGGGAAACCGACTGGATCCGGAAACCTTGGGCCATTGCCTCGAACCCGTGTATCACTCGCTGAAAGTCGCTCGCTCGCTGTTGTTAACTTTCCTGATAGTCATCCATCTGAAGTTGTCGAAACTAGATTGTGTAGACTTATCGTAGATGCCGGAATTTTTTGGTTTACTATCAGCCCGAAGTTTATGTCTCGCAGATAAAGACATGAGTACGAACACGTGTAGCTAAGCGCACTTAGAAGTGGCGGTTTTGTAGTGTCGCCGGTGCATTAGTGTCGTCATTGCTTCAAAGAGCATTTTTGTTGGCCTTTCGTACTGCAACTTGAATTTTCGTTCGACATTATAAGATTACTGTACGGTGTTTCTTAATGAATCCTGCTTTATGAGTGCAACAGTTCTTACAATGCCGGTAATTGGCCTGCAGATAAGACATTTCATCCACTGATACAGTGACAGAGTGATTGGAACTTTGGTGTGAGGCCGACCACCGGAGTTCCCAGGTAGGTGCGATTCATCATCCGGTATCACACAGTCACCGAGTCTTTTTGAATTTAGTCACGGAAAAGCTAATATATTACCGCATTCTTTATGTACAGCGTCAATGTCTGGGCAATAAACTTGGGAAAAGCGAGAAATCATCGCCCACCGGTATACTTGCCAAGCAGAGAAGCGTCTGTGTTTTAATTAGAATTGAACAACATAGTTTAATGATTGAACATATAAGAAGTGCAAAACACTGTCAGGCACATTGTTGAACTGTACGTTTTTTACTTGTACAGGATATTAGCATAGTAAAACAATTGTGTAACGAAGGGAAACAATGCATATCAGTCAGGTTCAATAAATCCACCAGATCGTGACTGAGCGGGCAGATATCTGTAATTCGGGGTGGTCTGGATTCCAAACGTTCAGATTTTCTGGCTTTCAGCTCTCCAAATGTTCTATCTAATTCAGGAATAGTTGGTGCTTCAGTTATGTCGTTCCCTTCAAACGACTCATTAGAATTCGGAGCAACAGGATTTATTTCAACAGACCGACCTCCAGAATGGAAATCAACCTGGTCTACATGTCCTTGATGGCAACAAACGTTTTCCAACTCAAGAATGATAACCATGAAATTCCAGTGAGATGAAAGAATTAACAATTAGAAGGACGCAATTCGTTTCCTTTGAAAAATGTAACCTCAGGCTTTTTGTACATTTGAGACTTGTACGCAGAGAACGAGGTTTGAAAATGCTTGCGGGACTCTTTCTAGTTACTTAGTCTGATGGGTTTCTGTACTGCATGAGAAAATTATCGACTCCTCGACCAAGTTTCAAAAATGAGTTTGGTGTTAAAGAGGAAATAACAGACTTCAGCGTGCGTAGAGAATTTTCCGAAAGTCCATTGGGCTGCGTATGTCACGGAGCAATAAACAAATGTCGACGTTCAAGTCCTTTGATCCATTCCTCTAAGCTCCTGGAGGAGATTCAAGTCTCAGCTTTGGTATTCGTATCGCCTCTGTGGCCTTAGAGCAGTCCATTATAAGTTGTTTAATGTCAACGTCATTTACTGACGTCAGTAGAGAGTTGTCGGAATGTAACAGTCGTAAAACTTTGAGTTCAAGAATAGAAGAACCCGAACTTGAAAGTAGAAATTGACAATCAATAGGGTTATCATCAAGCAACTTCACCGACACGGTGCAACAGCCTATAAGAGGCCGTGAATGCCCTGTAACATCACGAGTGCTAACTTTTGTGGGCTGCAGAACAGCATCAGGTTGAAACACAGCTGGGTCTGAATACGAGATTATCGCCTCAACAATACCGGTGTCAACAGTAAAAATGGAGTATTGGGACATCGGAATTACTGACTTCCATGTCATCTGCAAATAGAACAGAGTGGCTGGAAATCCTGACAAGCTAACCGTGAGTTTCAGCCAAAAATAAGGAGGAACTGAGCCGGCTTTAACACTATCACTGCAGAAGAAGGACACTCATTTGCAAATATCATCTCTGGTGCCATAAGCCCCCATTTTCTGCGGAAGTGGGCCGTGTGCAACCCGGTCCAACAGCCTAACAAAGTCGGAGAAAATGGCTGCCGGTATAAGAAAATTATCTCTAGTACCCTTTTTGCTGTCCATGAAAGGCAACACGTTCGTCCTAATGGTCCATTTAGTAAGAATCTGCGGTGAGGTGCAGAGATAAGGGCATCATCTTGATGACGCTTTGAGGTAGCTCGATTGAAGAAACGCTCTAGAACGCTGCGTGAAACAATTCTCAGGCTGTTCGGTCAAAAAATTACTGAAAATTGCTAATCACCCAATTCTTAGTTAAGGATGGTAGTTGCCTTCTTCCGTTCCTTGAAAAGAATGCCAACGAAAATGGTCAAAATCGAAAGGTCATCAAATGGTTTAGCATATAAAAAGTGCCTTCGTTCCCTACTCGAGGATTTTCACGGTCTGATCACACTGAGCTAAAGTTAGAATGCAAGTCATGAAGTTCGGTTACTTGTTCAAACTCGTGTGAACGACTCGATTAGCACACCCTAGCAATGGTCCTATAGAGACTCTGTAAAGCGTTTGAAAGGCGTGTCTGTCACAAATCCTCTATTGGCAGCCATCTGGTGGTGATAAGAGAAGGATGAACCAGACGGCGGCTAAGTGCCTAGGTCGTTTCTCAGGTCAACTTACGAGGTATCTATCATATTTTGTGCGTTGTGTTACACGAATCGGTTCCCGGAGTCTCCTCCGAGCGACATATGTGCACAATCGCTGTCGTTTGAAGGGGAACTTCAGTCACTTGACCAGCACTTAGTACGATCAAGGTTAGTTTGCAATGCAGTGGGATGGCACGCATTCTGGAAATTTGATTCATCAACATGAAGGAAGGCGTTACTAGAAGTAAGCCCGGAGAGGTCATTATTGTACATCAAAAACAACAGCAGACCAGGTACCGACCCTTGAAAAAACACCCGTAGAGACCGAGGAGGGAGAAGAAAGGCCCGAACCGGTTCTTACACCAAAATTCCTGTTGCCAAGAAAGGAGGTACTCCAGCGGAGAACCTCTCCCTGGATCCCATAAGCTCCGAGTATATGTACAAGAGTACCGTGTGAAACACGGTCAAAGGCTTTGGCAAAGTCGGAGAATATAGCACCAAATATGTGACCATTTTCCTTGGCCTTCGTTAGGCTATCCATGAAGATTAACATGTTGATTGTGCATGACCGATCGGGAAGAAAGGCATGCTGAGTGGAAGAGAAAAGTTTATTCTGGAAGGAATGCCTGAGGGTGGTGGGTTTTGTAAGTCGCTCCAAGATCTTGCACGGGGTGCTGGTAAGGCTGATCGGCCGATAACTCACAGAAGAGTGATGGTCACGTGCCTTAAATAAAGGTGTGACAGTAGCCTCTTTCCTCGCCTCCGGAAGAGAACCGATCCGAAGTGTCTGTGTAAACAGGAAAAAGAGAGGTACCGCCAAGCCCAGGGTCGATTCGGTGGGGATCTGAGGGTAGATCGCGTCTGGTCCCAAGACACTACATGGAGTGATCTTAAACAAGAGATCCCGAACGTCAAACATATAGAAGTCATCTGGAAGCATTGAGTATTTGAAGTGTTTCTTAAGAGAATTTGATGCCATTTTGGCATATCCATATGTAGAGTGCTGAATGGTGTTCTCTGAACACTTTGGCAACCACCTGGGAGTTGTGTGTGGTTTCCTCATCGAGAAGCTGCAGAGGAAACGCCGAGAGCTCAATTTTCCTCTTGCGGCGCATGTACTTGGAAAGAAAATTATTCTCAGGAGCTACCAGTAGGAGTTTTGAGTGTGCTTGTTTTGTATGTTGACGTATCTTCCGTTTGTGCCTGATCCGTACGGAGCGGAAGGCTTCTAGATCCCCACCTTCCTGTTAGCTTTTGCTTACAGAATAAACGAGAACGTACATCAAGAAGGCGACGTATGTTCCCCGGAAACGGTGCACACGGGGGGAGCTCCATAGTTACCGAGGGATAAATGCCTCATCAACTTCGTGAGCACCGACTTTGGGAGAAAGGTAGTTTGAGTTCACTAAACCAGATGCAAAAATGAGTGTACTCGAGAATGTCTTTAGTGCGTTTGAGTGTGCGTTCTGGAAATTTCGAACCAAAGTCTTTGTCGCGGCACTTTGGAAGCAGTAACAGATAAAGTCAAAGGCTAGTAGCATATGGTCACTATGCTTCAGCGGTGGTTTGATGACCATCCTATTAACTAGGAGAGCGTTAGGTCTGGACGTGTTGGGACTCAACAGACTCAGATAAGCGGATACCAACACATTCTAGCTAGAAGGAAATCGGAGACTCAGTCCTTCACGGGATACTTAGCGACTACATTTCCTTAGATTGCAATCACTAAGAATGCAGTTACCCTCCCAACTACACGCATATGGAAGGCTGCAATAAAGATGAAAGTGAGGGATTTCAGGGCAATGAGAGTTGTTTCATGAAGCCGCTCCCCAATAACACCCTCTCCAACTCAACTAGCTAAATCGGTCTTAGCGTCCTATTTTCCTAGGACGTCATACGCGTACACGTGGGCAGGCTACAGTGAAACAGCACAAAATCTGTCTTCTAAGCTACCTACCCCCAAACTCACCTAGCAGTCTAACAGAAAGTTCGTTCTTCCATAAATTCCGAACAAAAGGAAACTGTTGGGGCCACCATTTGTGACTCAAAAAGCACTTTCTCGACCCACCCCGTAGGAATTTCCAGCAGCGATTTCATGACATCATGCACATAGCCCTTTTTCAAACCCTGCATCCAGCGGACGAAAACGTCCATTTTAGTGGATGAAAACCTCCGGGAACACCACCTCAAAAAACAGAATTGAACGGGGGCATAGAGGCCGTAAATTTTGGTACCACAAATGGCGATCAAGCGTTCTTTAAGGTCGATGACTTACGCACAGGCAGTGATATCGCGTCCGCAGCCTCGAAGGAAGGTTTCCAGAACAACTCGGCACAACAGGCCAAGTCCATTTCCACCACCTTCCGCAATTCTAAGTCTTGCTCCCCGAACTCTTCCTCGCACTTCCCCTTCTCCCCCTCGTAAAATCAAATGAAGAATTAGTCTCAAGCGCACGTGTACGAACTGTATTAACCTGTCCAATAAATTGCCACGAATCCGAGATTCAGCACATAACACTATACCACATAAGCTTATTTTCACTGAGACTTGGCATACAGGTGACATCAGTGAGAGCGAATTGGGTGCTTCCGAGTATTCCGTTTACAGCGCTGGCTTCGCCCGAGGGAGAACGGTGGCTCTATGAATTATCTTACACGGAATTCCCCGACACCAGCGGTCATCCAGTGGATCCAGTCCCTTGACAAATCTGACGCTCTGTGGCTTCGGTTAGTATTGTGTGGCCAAGACTCGCCCCCAGTTGAGTTAAACATTTTCCCGTCAGATCCGGTGTCTCCGACGATGATGCTTTTCCCGTACATCTAAACAACTTCCGAGGACCACAACACATTGTTCGTTCACTTGTCATGGGTCACATCAACAAAACCGAGATCAACTGGGCATCCTTTATACGCCAGGATGAGGAGGGCTGATTCCCGACCACCTCATCGACTCTCACATGACGAAGAGTGTGGACGCAGCATGCCAACGACCCGACACGGAACCGTTCTGATCAGGTTCCTACTCTGCTTACCCTCATCATCACAAGGGGCAGATACCTGATGGGCCCTGTGATTGCTAAGCCGCCATTTTGAAGCAGTGACCGCTCTCTACCTACCTCTGATCTGCTCTTTTACTGGTTATAAATACTAGCAAATGACTCAAGTTTGTAATTTTTGACAAACTTGTTTTTAAGGGCGCGAGAAGCTGTGTAAGATCAATTGTTATTGATTAGCTTTCCGGGGACCAGAGCCACCGTGCAGTCCAAAACGCAACGCAGAACGCGGCCGACTTATTTGTACCGCCCAAACCGTACACATTCACTTTAAGGCCACCCATGATACACAGAATGCGTCATCTCCTTAACAATTTATTCCAGTTATTGTCGAAACATACGCTTTCGGGAGACTCGAAGAATCTTTATACATCCCACATTGTTCAAAATAGATGCAGCGGGAAGTGTGTGAACACATCAACCTTGTACAAGAAAAAACTTCTTAAGTGCCCGCGAAAGTGAAGCGTCTTATTTAGTCCTATGCGACGATCAAGAAGAAGCAAGCCTTCGGCTCTTCCATTGTGACTGCTGGAAGGTGATACCACATCTTACACCTTGGTTGTCACCGAGCTACATAGCAAGTATTTTTGATATAGTGCAACATTGTGCCGTCGAACTGGCATTTTATTCTACCGCTGTAGAACATGCGGCAACCACTCGTTACTGCTCGGTTTATTGGGCAAGAGTTTGAAGACTCATTATTCAAGGCTTATTCGTGAGGTGCAGCGACATATGACAAGGTTCATCCCGAAAATGTCAAATAATCAGTTTCTAATCCGGCAGAGACTAGTTAAATGCTGTTTGAACAGAAGAACCAGCCTGACATCCTTTTCATTGTTTAGAAGAAGGTAACGGTCATGCCCATTTTCAACCCTGCAACTCCCCTTGGCTGCCGGCCAAGTGAAATTACTGATAATTCAGGAGAGACAAGGAGGCCATTCTTGAAGCACGCCAGCATCAATAATTTTTTATCAAAGCTTTTCTTCTAAATAGTATGACTTCATTTATAACCGAATGTTCGCGCAAACGGCGATTAC
>QNGE01001849.1:0-10697 GCA_008508345.1 Paragonimus westermani
TACACATGATTGTTGCAGATCACTGCTTGAATATGCGGAGACATGTGGGGGAGTTTCAGAGAGCATGGTTGATATCAATATAATCCTCGACTCGTAATTCCTTTGCTGTGCTAGGCAGTACGAGCCTCGGAGCCAATATCCTTTCGGTGCCACAGTGTACCATTTAGTTCATGTCCTCCAGTATAGGCACGACGCTGTTGTGTTCCGTGTCTCAAACCTCCACTTGAGATTACGCGTAACTCGGTGTGAACTTGAATCGTGAGCGAACGATTCGATATTCTTAAACCCTCACTTGTTTGTACATGTCGGAAGGCCTGGCTGCTTCTGGTTTTGGACCGTGAACATGACCACTGGCAGGTCCAACAAGAGTGATATAATTTGTGCATGTGTGTGGAGTGAGAGTGGGTGAGAGAGGATTGTACAGGCACCTGTGGTGTCGACATGATTGGGATGGTCCACCGTGCCAGGTGCATCACGAATGAACACGTCTGTTTCACGAGGTCACTTTGCGTTTCGGATTGTAAGGTGAAAAGGTCGCGGGACATCGGACCACGTTGAGGTAGCACATACGAAGTATCGATGCGGTAATTAGCGCGGACAAACGGAATGTGTCAGTTATGAATGTCCTGTCCGAAGTGACACCTACGAGTCCATTGCGATTAGTCCGCACTCATCATCACTGTGGGCCCGAAAACGGCTATTCCATGCATTGGACCTCCCATGACCGTGCACACAGACCCATGATGGAATGATGCATAGATGTGACTTTCCTGTAAACTCCGTAAAGTTGACGTGGTCAGTTTTGTGTAAATATTTATGGTAAACCCAATAGGATAGACACTTATGGTTGACAACTCTCACTTGAGTGGCATGTTACCTATCATCCCCATTGAACCCACATGAATTTGTTGTATTTAGCCTGGTGGTGAGATGCCGAGGCCGAGTTTTTTTATAGCGCCTCTCTTCCTATGACTTAACCGGGCATATTAAAGATGTTGAACCCAAAACAACGGTTGATTAACTTCACCTCACTCTTGAAGTCAGGTGACGTTTTCTATTTCCTGGATGTTTGTTTGACAGGAATGATCGAGGGAAGTCCTATCCAATCAGTTTATCACAAGAAGACTTGTATAGTCATATACAAGGGCATTCACAATTTCCCTGTCTCGAAGTATAAAAGAAACCTTTTACAAAGAGTGAGACAACTCTGCCCGGCGGCTACCTTGGATTACGAGTTAAGTTTTTCAGCCCATACCCTTCACGACTATTACCACCTAAATCAGTTTGTGACCAATCAAGTAGAATCTGTTCCACTCTCAGCAAAGATTGTAGGGAGTTAAAACAAAAAACGAACTTTCATGCAGTTACTGCTCATGGAGAACAATTTGCCTGGTTCACTAACTTGTTGCATTCAGTATAGCCAGATCATACATTTCGTTCGTGATGTCTCTGCCAGCTGCCCAAGATCTGAAAGATGTATTATTATCCCGAGACGGCTGAAATAATTCGATTGTTCTTCTGCGCCGGTTCAGCATGTAGTATGGCGTATAACTCGGCAAATGTGTTGACGAGCTAGAATGCTTCATCAGAGCAGAAAGAAGACGTAGATCGCGAGATGTTACCATTTCCCCCACTCTCACCCATTGCAAGCGTGAAACATGCCAGTTATACACATCATACAGGTAATCACCACCATGGCACCCCGATAGGTTGCCTCAACCACTTTCATGCACATAACGTCGATTGGTAAGTTCAAGTAAGCATCGCTTCGCAGAAAGCCAATAATTTTGGATTACGATCACGAAACAGTAACTTGAATGAGTTTAATGGTTCAACCTGGTGACCTGTTGTTACGACGTATTTAGCGGTCGATGACGGTGGATTCCGAGCTATCAGTGCACCGATTTGAGGCTGGTGCGCCATCAGTTGTTTCGAACAATTCGGGACGTATTAAGCGACCCACTATGATAGTTGTCGAACTGTTCTGCCTTTGTGAACGTCACTGCAACTGTGAATGAACTGGTAGACAGAAGAGTCTGGCAAACTACTTTCGCGATTGCAGAGAACTGGCCCTTTGGTGGTTTGAACATAGCGCAACTGTGCAGCCGCATACGTTCGAGCCAGAGCGCACTTTAATTCGTGGTTTATGTCGTTGGCTAGGTGGTCACCAGTAAATTGCAAGAATGAAATGAAACACCTTTCTTTTGAACCCTGAGTATGGGTTCAGTGCTCTTCTTCACCATATTGTGTGCCTCGGTGAATTTATCGAGGTGCTCATTTGCTCTTAAGGCTTGTCTTAGTGCCTCCGATTCTGTTTACAGTTTGTCAGGGGCACAAATACACCTGACTATATGAAACAGTCTCTCAACCAAGCCTGTTTTGTAAGCAAAAAATGCAAAGCGGGGAAACTGAAGACAGTGACCAACCCATGTCGTCTTGCAATGAACTGAGCGATGTAACGTGCCATCCACACGTCTAGTAATGAGTACATCCAGGAAAATTACTGTTGTTCGATTCAACTCCGTGGGACAAGGATGGATTGGGGTGATTATTATTGTGGAAGTCAAAAAGTGAATCAAAATGAGTGACGTCAGTGAAAGTTAAAATATCATCAACATGTCGTTTGTACAAGAACGATTCAGCTTTATAATCCGGGACTTGCCGCTCAATCATTTCTAAGAAGAACGCATCAGTCACTACTGATCAGGGTGACGATTGTAAATTATCCGGTTGAAATTAAACGTCGGAGTGGCGTATATGCCTACCGTTTCAATTAATATTAATCTGCCAAAGAACTTCGTCTACTGCCGTGGTCACCATCTTATTACGCAACCCAATTTTGTGAGAACAGCTAAAGTTTGTTCAATCGTTCTTGATGGCCTGATAGTCAGGTGGTATATCCGATAGATGCCAAGATAACTGACATCCCACTGGGTTTAACAAGCATAATGGAGTGTGGTGATACTTTAAATTCTGATCCAACTGAGCCGTGTGTGTTCCAGTTCTATTTCGGATTTCTAGGGCTGCGACACACCGATTGTAGGCAACTGGTTATCACACTTTGTCCTAAGTTTGGCTTCATGTGGAGGCATTAACAGCTTGCTTAGTCATTGTGCACACTTGTGATGTTGTCGCTGTCCTTAACTTCGTTTTGCAAATCTCGCGTAAATGTCACATCAGACCGCACCGTACATTTTTGTTTGACTTGAAAAAAGCAGAACACTGAGTGGAACTCTGCTAAGCACACTTGTTAGTTCTTCCTCCAACGATTTTTGATTGACAATCAGCTAAAAATTTCAGTGTTGGATTAAATTTCAACTCCAGCTCTTCGCGCAATGAATTACACTTGGGACACTCCGAATACTTCTCCAGTACCATTGGACACCTCATGAATATTGTTCATCCCTGGTAAGTCTAGCACTTGACTTCACTCGTTATTTGTTGTAGCTTACTCACTCTTTTCCACTACACACTTTTTGGGTTCATTTGTAGAGTATACGAAACGGGATCCAGCCATGACACTGAAACAGCCTTCCCCTCTCTGTTCCGATAACAGCTAATTATAGTAAGCCAAGCTGAAACCTGTTCAGATTGAAACCGTGATCATTTTTGCTGTCCCATCTTCCATGTTATTTTTGAGTATTTCGAGCTAATTAGAACAGGAAGTATGCACAACTAAAGGTAAGCTATCGTTACACTTATAATCGTCAAACATATATCTAACGTGAGGCTCAGCGATCACATTCATAATGAGACTACGCACTGGTCTACGTATTGTGTCCAAAGCCATTAAGCGTACAGTGGTGGTGTGATGTTTCGTGAATATACACAACTTAACGTGAGACCAGTAACTGGTATATCCGAATTGGGCAGAACACAACGAATGGACAACAGTCAAACGCTTGTATTAGAATTACGCGCCGTATCACAAGAGTACAACCTGAACCTCAATAATTAACGTGAGAGTATATGTTCAATGACAATCCTCACGTCCACCACACGTTGAATGGGACTGTGGTCCTTGAAATCCTTTCTGGGTTTCATTTGCAGTCTTGAAGACCTACGAATGATGCTTGTAATTTCTTGGTTCGAATTCGACTCTAGAGCAGAATCATGATTATCTGAAGTCACAACAGAATTTGGAACGAACTAACCTGTATCCTCAAAACGTGTCTGATCCACGTGTCGATTATGTACAGATAAATCATCAACATCTAGAATTCGGTATAAGCATTTACCAAGATTCTTTAGAAGTAAACCGGATGACGGTCTCAAGTCATTACCACTATAAAAGGTAACTTCAGATGATTTAATAAACATTAAGTTTGACCTCAAAGACCTTCCTTTAAAAGGCTTGGCGGGACTTTTATGTGTAGTTGAATGACATGCATTGCGATATTGTAGCAAGAAGTTGTCAACACATTTATCAAGGTCTCTGAATGTTGTACACTGAAGAAAGGCTATAGCACTTTTGAGTGTTTTAACAAAGTTTTCAGCCTGACCATTAGAGCAGGGATGTCGAGTAATAGTAAACAGATGCTTGCATCCAATACCGTTGAGCCAAGTATTTAGAAGATTGGCAGTGAAATGAGTACCATTGTCAGTCACCAACACAGGAGGGATACCTTCTCTGCTGAATATTCTTCTGAATGCGTACATAGGGAATTCTGCAGTGGGCGTTATTGTGAATTCTACTTCCGGCCACTTTGAATAGGAATCGATCATTACTAGCGCATAATACCCGTTAAGAAAGGGAC
Organism: Paragonimus westermani; assembly: GCA_008508345.1. Classification (NCBI taxonomy): domain Eukaryota; kingdom Metazoa; phylum Platyhelminthes; class Trematoda; order Plagiorchiida; family Troglotrematidae; genus Paragonimus; species Paragonimus westermani. The sequence continues at coordinate 4,758 of QNGE01001849.1, forward strand.
CACAGTAATCTGCATGAGCCCGTTGCCAGGTCTCAGATGACATCGGTCATGGAGTCCATTTAAACGATGAATTGTGGAATTTGTGATAGCAAGATGAACAACTTTTAGCCAAACGACAAATATCAGCATCAACCTCTGGCCACCAGCACGTTAATCTGGCCAGAGATTTCATCTTTTCAACTCCAAGATGTCCAGAATGTAGATCGCCCAGAACAGCCCTACGAAGAGTTGGAGGAATAACAATTCTGTCATTCAAGCACAATAATCCATCTGGAGTGAGTGATAGTTCCTCCCGACGCGCATAAAATGTAGGATATTTTCGTCTGACTTGTGGGACCCAACCACGACGGAGCGCACTGAGAATGGGTGAAAAGTAATGTTGAGTATCGCGAATCAACTCTGTTCGGCTAACCGGCAGGGGCTGGATTAGAAGGCAATCATTACTACATGTTTCCTCAGATGTATATGAAATAGGTGACAAGTAATCCACATGTTTGATTTGGTTGGCTGATTTGTGCACTATAGTATAGTCATATGCACTGAGTGCTATGCTCCATCGTTGAACCATGACTGCTGAAGAATGTGCCAATGACTTTTCAGGATTATAGATGAATTTCAGTGCTTCATGATCCGACAGAATTTTGAATGGTATTCCAAACAGATACTCATGAAGCCGCTTTACCGCCCAGTATACCGCCAGAGCTTCACGGTGTGCCTGAGCATAACCCCTTTCTACTGGACTAACTTGGCGTGATATACACACAACTGGTTTGTTGTTCTGTTCAATCACAGCTCCGATTCCGACTGGAGAAGAATCAGTAATTAACACTGGCATAGTTTTAAAAGAAAATGGACGAAGTATAGCATCATGTGACAGAAAGTTTATTAATGAACGTACACACTGTTCATGAGTTGGAGTCCACGTGAACTGCTTCTCAGAAAGCAACTGGAATAAACACTCAGCAAGGTGAGAAAAACTTGGAATGAAACGGAAATAATACTGTAAAGCACCTAGCAAAGAACGCAATTCGGATAGGTTTGTGGGTGAAGGTGCATTAACTAATGGGTCTAGACGTTTGGCATCAGGTTTGAATCCGTTTTCGTCAACTAAGTAACCGAGACACTCGAAACTGCTTACAGTAAAAGCGCATTTGTTTGGATTAACAGCAATGTTCTTGTCATAAAACTGTTGGAATAGTGTCAAAAGATGAGAATCATGAGTTAACTTGTCTGAGGCACGTACGATGATATCATCCTGATAAACTGCAACACCATCCATACCCTTCACAATGTTATTCATTACCTGCTGAAAAATAACAGGAGAGTTACTAAGTCCAAACGTCAAAAATCGGTACTGGAAAATTCCATTAAGTGTATTGATTGTTGTTATCGGCATTGATGTTTTATCCAAAGGAATTTGTAAATATGCATCCTTCAAGTCTATCTTGGAGAAAACTTTGGATCCTGATAGCTTGTTCAGAAGGTCCTCAGGTTCTGTAGTAGTACATGTATGTTGCTTAAGGCATCGATTTACAGTAAGTCGATAATCTCTACATATTCGCGGAGTTTTCTTATCAGACTTCAAGGGTGTCACAATCGGCGTGGCCCAAGAGGCTCAATAACGCACTTTTCTACTAGCTCGTTGAGCACTTTAGTTACCGGTTCACGGAGTCCATAAGGAATTATACGACGTTTCAGAAAAACCGGACCACCAGTTACTTCTATTTTAACCGGAGGTATCTTCATGCCGCCCGTGGCCTTCGAGCACTTGAGAATGAGGTCTTTCAAGCTTGTGGAATTATTCGGTGATACAAGCAAGGAAACCTGGATATGTAGCACTTTTAAAACCTTTAGTCCCAAAATGGATGGACCATGATGAGTAGCAATAAAGGTGCAATCAAGTGGCTTGGATTGTTCGTTAAAGATCGGAATAATGGCTGTACCCAAAACAGGAATGGAATGACCAGTTATACTTCGTATGGTTACAGAACAAGGACGAAGTATGTAATTTGGATAAAACTGCGATAGATGTTTTTGTGGTATAATAGATTCTACACTGCCAGTGTCGATAATAAAATCATGCCTTTTTCCCACGTACTGTGAAAAGGGTATGAAAAAGGCCCTGAAGTAGATGAGTCAACTGTCAAAGTGAAAGATTCCATCTTGTTACATGTAACATCAGATTCATTTTGACCAGTTACTATAGATTGACAATTTCTTTTCGACTTACATACAATTTGTAAATAACCTCGTTTTCCACACTTGTGGCATATAGAGCTGCGGTGAATGCATGTGTATCTGGAATGTTTCTTGCCATATGAGGCACAATTCCCGAATCTGCCAGTGAAGTTTGTCGACCGTTGCGAATAATTTTGTGAAACTGGTCGGAAATCATATTTAGAATCTGAATTGAATAGCCGCGGAGTACTGTGTTCCGTAGGTCGCTCTTTACCGATCCAAACAAGACCGGGGTCTCACTAGAACTCCCACTATGGACTGTATTATTAACGTCTTCGTACTGCTCACAGATGACTTTGGTATTTTGATACGTAGGTTCAGGAAGTAGCAGTAGTTGTTTATGTTGATCCGGTGCATTAATACCGGCGATGAGTCGGTCACGAAGTTGGACCTCTAACTGATCACCAAAACCACACTGTGCTGCCTGAGTTTGGACCTGGAGAATAAAGTCACGGACTGACTGATTCGGTTGGCGCTTCATGATATTAAATTTGGCTCGTTCGGCGACCTCGAAATTTACAGGAGTGACATGACCGAGTAGTGTTTTCATTATGCGCTCGTATGTGAGATCCATCAGCGAATCAGGATAAGATGAATTCTTCAGAAGACAGTAGGCTTCTTTTCCTACTCTTTAGAGGAAGAAGGCTGAGTTTCTCTCCTTATTTAGACTGGATACGGTCCTACGCCATAGTTCAAATCGTTCAAAATAATGCTCAGTATCACGAGGGGATGAATGAATGTCCAAAGTTTCGAGAAGCATAGGATTCATTGTTATTGAAGACTGCCGCGACGCCACTGTGATGTTTCGTGAATATATATATAACTTAACGTGAGACCGGTAACTGGTATATCCGAATTGAGCAGAACACAACGAATGAACAACAGTCAAACGTTTGTATTAGAATTACGCGCCGTATCACGAGAGTACAATCTGAACCTCAATAATTAACGTGAAAGTATCTGTTCTATGACAATCATCACAGGTGGACACCGTAACTCACAGTTTTAGGAATACAGCTGGTTGTTTTATTCCAAAAACGAAGCAGAGCTACAGCCAGAAACTGTATTGCAAGAGAGGTTAGCCCCTCATTCACTCGTGTCAGGCGTAACGTGGGAAAGGCACAAATCTCAGTGTCAATTAGATATACATTTGTGCTCATACTTTCGCTGTTCACCATTGCTCGTTTAGATTGTAGCTACTAGAATAATTATTTTTGACAGTCGTATTCAATCGGAAATCTTTGATGATCCCAGTTTTTTTATATTCACCTGTTTTAGTCTGGCCATCTTTGTACTATCCTTCCCGGGAATAACAACAAAATCCACTACGCGCCTAGCGAGCTTGACGTGTTTTTTGCACGTTTTTTTCATGTTCGATGCCGATACAGGGGGATCAACGCGCTCAGTCGTGGTTTTGATTGTCGTTCGGTTTTCGATAAGGAGAAGTGACCGGGTATTACTCTGTTTGACTGGTTTCAACAAGACGGCCTTTGTAGCATATCGCTGACTTTCTGACCCGGTAAGTTTCACAACCGCTTGTACTCTTCGCTTAGACAGACAATGTATACGGATCACCGTTTACAATCAGATAATACTGGACAACACAGTAGGCATGACTTTTATCGTAAGCAATTGCTTGTTGCTTTATCCCACGTTACTACTCAGTTGGCCTAACTTCGCTAGGCACAATAATGAACGAATGTGAAGGAGATTTTGCGAGTGACTATCCGTGTATGATGTCAAAATTCTCTGATTACTCGACATTTACTTAATGTAACCGCAAATCGCCATTGAACAAGCTGTCAGACCAAGAAGACTCTTATATCGGAGAAGGTTTGAGGACAAAAAGTTACTTCCCATTACATCGCGGTCACCAGACATTCCAGCAAATTCTCTCCCATAAAATCACCTACATACCCTGTCATCCATCGACACTCCTCCCAGGAAACAGAAAGGGTACATTCGCTAAAACTAGAATGGCAACAGAACAGTCTTGTAGGTGGAAAATTATTCGCATTTTAGAATTACTGACTTTGGCAAACATATCTGCTGACATTTTGACTCAGCCTTGTACAGCCCATTCACATCACTCCACCTGCTACGTTAGTGACACCACTGAATGCTGAGGGAATTACTGCGTGAATTTGTGGTAACTACAGGTTTACATTAGATACATGTTTGCAACAACGTACCTGCCAAACAGGATAACCCGATGAGGCTCCAAAGTCCTTCGAAAGTTCGATCTAAAAGGTATTCATCTTGAGGCACCATTTGATGAAGAACCAAGCAATCTGATAGTCATCAATACACCAATCAGACTGTATTGATACAACTACCTATCTTCTGTTCTGAATGTTCCGCCAGTTATATTTCAAGACGCTGTAAATACGATTTATAAAGGGTTAGATGGCATCGAAACCTATCAAGATGATGCTACTGTTCATATTCCTAACTACTTCCGTGAATATCGCCCACACTGTCTGTTGAAGCGCGTTTTCCGTTTTAGTGTAAACATTGACTCACAGTATCGTATTTTTCAGTTTATTCTTCTGCATGCTTTGGTTGCATTGTTGACAACGATGGCTTCGAACCAGATTTACAACGCTTAGTCTCATTAGTGAATACACCATCACCAACCAAATTACATGAACTCCTTTTTTCCCTGGCGCACTTCAGTATTGTTCACATCTTATTCCCAATTTCGCTCAACGTACTAGTGCTTTGTTCAAAACTTTACCCAACAACAGTATTTTTGGTCCATTAGCCGTGAAAAATCACCTCGTACTTCAATCTAACGTTTTCCAACTGTCAGCGTTTTAGAACCGTTTTTGTTAAATATCGTTTGATTGTGATTATTGTTGCTTCTCCGACAGGTATGGAAAATGTTCTTGAACAGTGTGGTAGACTTGTTGTGTGACCAAATTGTTTATCCATGTACGCAAGTCCGTTTATTGTAGATCTTTTGGACAACGGCAGAAGCTGGATATCAGAAGGTTGGAGGACTCCGAGACGAAGGCTTCCTTTCAACGTGCAGTCGTCGCTCGCCTGCGCAATGCTCCTGTACCCACTACCCCCGAGGGTTTGTGGCAACACCTGAAGAAACAGATTATGGCAGCAGCCACCGGTACGATCGGTGCGGAGCGCAAGAAACGCCCGGACTGGTTCGATGACAACAACGTGGCTATCTCCAACTTGGTACGAGAGAAAAATGCCGCGTTCGCCACATCCACATTGGACCCGGCCAATGGAGCGAAGAAGACTAGGTTCCAGCATATCCGCCGTCAACTCACTGAGCGTGTTCGCGGAATTAGGGACAACTGGTGGAGGAAACAGGGCGAGCGCATGCAGGGCTTCGCATATCGTCGGAAACACAAGGAGTTTTACGATTCGCTTAAGGCGATCTTCGGTCCATCTATCCAATCCACTAAAGCACTGGTAGACGTGGACACCGGCTATTCTTTCAGCTAGCCGGAGGACATCATGATAGTCTGGCGCAAACACTTCGGCAACCTGCTAAACCGCACTACTACAGTTGATTGGGCGACTGTTAACAGTCTGCCGCAACAGGACGTCAAATCTCCACTTGTTCTCGCCTCAGACTTGCTGGAGTTGCAGAGGGCGATTGGTCAACTGCGCAACGGAAAGGCTGCAGGCGAGGATGGGCTGCCAGGTGAGATCCTGAAGAATGGCGGTCCGGCGTTG